>JAUJYV010003053.1:0-10939 GCA_033995625.1 Ophyiulus pilosus | reverse complement strand
ATTCTGGGCAGCCGCCTAATCGGGACAAAACGCCTCCGCCGGATGTGTCCAGATTAAGCGGAATCGACTGTATATATGTATGATCATATATGGATATAAATGCCAAGGTTCGTCTATACATTCCATGAATCTCCATCTGTATTTTTGTATGATCATGTATGGGCATGTATGAATGCTCATACATGCCCATATATATTGTGAGTTCAAATAGGGTTTAAACTTGATTATGCTGATTGCACACCATTCCTGGCTTAAATGAACCATAATAGTTCTTGGAACTGTCCATGCATGCTTATGTACAATTTGACCCATTAAAAGTCCATACATGTCAATATATAGCTTTTTACCTTTGTGATTGAAATTAACAAAATCCATTTTTAATAAAACCTGCTATCTTGTCAGTTTTAAGCATATAAAATTACCAAAATTAAAAAAGCCCTATCCTATACTAGTTCTTTTGTCTAATTGCTTTCATAATAGACAGCGTTTATTAGCCGTAGAGCTAATTTTTTCACAACTTAAGACAAATAACATATTCGCATAACAATATACATTTCTATACATGGCAGTCAAATCTTAGGTTAGACCTGGCATTCAGATCTTAGCCATCTTCTTTCGCATACGACGAACATGTACTTGAATTAATTAAAATCCATTATTTGGGTTATAAAATTCCAGCAAAACCGAAGCTAATCTTTTATACATGGATGTCTTTTGCATATATGAATGACGTTTATTGTAATGAAATGCATTTCCATATAACAGATGATGGTCGGAAGGGCGGCGGGGAAAGCCATATCGAAATTGACGTTGACATTATTTTGGAGTTTAAATGAGTTTTATGAGGATAATATGCAGACATGCACCGGTGGGAGGCTTTACGTACTTAAAGGAGAGCTTGTCTAAGCAATTTCAATACCTGTGAGCATTTTATACCCATGCAATACCAAGTTGGATTCCATAATTCTTTAAAAAAAATATTTTTGCCTCCAAAAATTATAATACTAATGGATTTTATTTAATTTCCCATGATGATCACTCGAGCATGCTATCAACTTCAATATTCAGTAATCTTGAAATTGTAGATAAAATGTTACATATTTAAAAAAAGTAAACTGTATTAACAGTAGATTCCATTTTTTTTTAACCAGTATATTTGATTCATGATTAGAAATTCATTGCGAAAAGGTTTTTACAAAAATGTTGCCCTAGGTATGTTTTTAATCCCAAATAGTATTTTCTAAAAAATGTTCACAATGTTTACTAAAATTCCAGTATCAGTGACATACATTATGTGACTGACTATTGATTTTATCCAAATCAACGATTCCTTCGTTCCATGCAGACTCTTGTTTCAGAGTGGAGAAGTACTGTTATAAATGAACATATGTGCCATATATAGCCATGTATGGATCATTAATAACCACTGAATAACCTTGTCCGTTGATGGGCCATATAGGTGAGGTTTTCTTAAGGCCGGTATGCACCAGAGGAAAAATGAGGAAACACGAAACAAAAACAAGGTTTTCAAAATATGTTTTGAACAAAAGTTTGCTTACCAGGAGTTTGCGTCCAAAAGTTTCATGAAACTTTTGGCGAAAAATGGATGCAATCACTCAAGAGGCAGTCCAGATCAAAGGAAAAAAAATTGTCCTGGCTAAGGCGCTCCTACCAAGGCCTGCACATGATGACGTTTCGCGTCGCCCCACGTGATTTCTACTTCTTTATCAAAACGATGTCTGCAAAATAGGTCTGGTCATTGGCAACCATGCGCTTTTGCAGACGACGATTTTATATAGAAAGCACGTGGTGAAATTAGTTACGTCATTCTATACAGTCCTTGGCATGAGCGCTATGACCAGCCAATATCAAGCTCCGCCTTGTTCCATGGAATGGATTTTTCAGTGCGTACACTGTGTTTTTGTAGATTTGTTGCAAGCCTGTTTGTCCAAAAAACTTTTCGACAGACATGTTTGAAATTTGCGTTTCGTTTGCCTTGTTTCCTTTGGTGCGTACCCAACTTTAGACTTCAATCTATTCTTAGAGCTACCATATATGGGCCACTTAAGCCATGTTTGGTAGCCAAGTTAAAACTTATGAATATAATTTTAATGAATTTTATGAATTATGAATATAATTGGCTTGTATATCTTAAATATGTCTAATTTCTGGTCTAGGCATTTATAGAATGTCATATATAACCCAAATGTATGTTTTTTTCTAACCAGGTTCTCTTTTCCTATATTTTATGCTTGCAAACGCAATGGCCAGCTGCTGACCAGAATAATTAACGATCTAGAATGCATGCTGATTATTAGTATTGTGGATGATTCTGTTTAATATGTTTCTAATGTACATGACAACCCAGTTTGAGCATTGTCCAGATGTGCTGATTATTGGGCTCTGATGCCTTCATTTAAAAAAATGATAAATTATCTATTGGAGACATGCACAATATAACTGTCAACATTGTGGTCATTTTTCTTCGAAACTACACTGGCAACTAGCCAATGCGATGGACAATGGCCGAACGTTGTTTTTTTATGCAAAATGCTTTTATTCAGGAAATTTGATATTCGCTTACGATGAATATGAAAAATTCATATTTTAATAATTTATAGGACTATTGAGAAATTTACGCTGCATATATTTTCTAGCACATTACAATGCAGTTTTTTATACATAGTATATCTTCGAGCATATATAACATGTGGTGCTTTTAAACAAATACGTTATGTGCTATATTTAAAGTAAAAAAATGAAATTTCGCAATAATTTTGTGGTTTTATTTAAAATGTTCCTGAAATATAATTACAAATAATGTAAAAATTCTTACGAACTAGAGGTGGAAAAAAAACATGGACATACTAAATATGACTCATGCTATGTACAGTGTATGTTAGACCTAAAATTGAAAACGTTTGTATCTCTACAAGCTTAAGGGCACATAACGCATATGCTTACATGTAGTTTATTATTGGCTATTATGTATGTTCACCATTCCTGACATAAGAGGCCTTTATAGAGAAACTCTTCTAAGAATAGCCCATTTAAGACCATTCAAAAGGTATGGTTCATACATGACTATACCGTATGGTCATTCAAAAGATAAATAGGGTGCATCCAGTTGTTAAGTTCCCCGTGCATGGCTATATATTGTCATTCAAAGGCAATGTCTATATATGGTATCTACAAGTCCATTTAGATTTTCTACTAAGGCTATAAT
Organism: Ophyiulus pilosus; assembly: GCA_033995625.1. Lineage (NCBI taxonomy): Eukaryota > Metazoa > Arthropoda > Diplopoda > Julida > Julidae > Ophyiulus > Ophyiulus pilosus. The sequence goes on along the minus strand of JAUJYV010003053.1, from coordinate 7,713 downwards.
AACAGAAACAACACGAATTTTCTTTTCTAAATAAACGAACGACTTTGTGCAATAAATCAGATCTTGGAGCAACTCCCAACCACTTTAGCTTTATCTGGACAAGAAGTCATATACCAAGAGGTATTTGCTTGAAAACGGAAAGGATTAAACTTGTGTGCCTGAATTTCAGGAATTTTTGTCGAGTTTTCCAATCTGGAGTCAATCTCCCACAACCTTCCACACAGATTCGAAATTGCATCCTCGCAACTCTGGAATCTCAATGCGCTCAAAGTTTGCTGGATCTGAGAATGCCTTCCAAAGACCAAATATGAACTTAATTTGGAGTTGAAATTGCGCAAGCTGTCGGTATATGGGTTTACGGCGCTCGATATAGAGTATAGAGCTGGCCTTCGATCCCTGTCTCTCCTGTCACTTAGTCCTAACCTTGTCCATCAGAAAACTTCATTGGATAGGGCGAACAAATCAACATCTGCATGCGTGGAGTGGCCCTTGAAGATAAATTAATTGCAGGATTTGGAGGGTTCCTAACTTCCTATGATATGGCAACAGCCATCTGTTATCCCGTGATGCACCGTTTCAAATGTCAATTTCTTCGATGCCATTGACAGAATCGAAGTCGAACAAGTGCAATAACAAACACGAGTGAGCCTGTTCAAAATGGTTTATTTAAGCAAGCGCTGCACACTTGGAAGGGTTCTAAAACCCAGCCCCAAACCCATTTGGGATCCATGCCTTCACGGCTTCTGCTGCGGGTTTCGGCGAACAGCCAAGTCAAATGATCGAGTCGAATGTAGGCTAGGCAGTTGCGATTGATTACTCTGAAATTTGCGCCATTTTTATCGTGCCATTTGTGCTGCGGGTAAACGGGCCAAATGGACCGCTAATGGGGCTTTGAATCCGAGGTTACCGACAACTTGTACGTTTTCAGTTCGCATCAATGGACTACCAATGCGTGGCTTCGTTAATCGAAATGAGTGGGCTCTGAAAAGTTAAAATCAATAGGGGAATCTGAAGTGATATAAAACATGTACATACATATATCATTTGGTAGAAAACTAACTATAGCTTGTTTTTAGCCATGTTTGGGTCATATTTAATAACTGAATGTACACATAATGTACATACAGTGACATTAATAAATAGTAATATTGTGAATATTAATGGCTTGAGATCTAAAATGCCTTTACTTGTTACTTTATAACAACCTATATAGTAAATAAATGATTTTTTTAAAACTGGTATTCATTTTAATAACAGCGCTGTATTAAGTTTTGTTTTAATGTCACTTATGCTAGTTGTTATGAATTTTGATAAGAATCAGTTGCATATTAATAATAAGATGCATTCTCTACTTGAACTCGCGGTATTATCTCGGTTTATAATTAGTAAATTAAAACGGTCTGGAAAATAGTACCAGATGTACATTTAATGGTATTAATGCTTGTTGTAAAATGAATACCACCAAACAAACAAACAAATAAACAAGTCAAGACTCCAGACTTTCCATGGAGGTCTCAGCCTACGATCCAAGTTAATATTAAAGTTAACTGTAATCGGACTATAGGGAAACCAAATTACTCTGGTTTTCTCCTATCGGGGTACTAGTTATCCTCTGACAATAACGCCGCCATCTTAATGCTAATCCTTATGATCTTACATTCGCAAACGAATCTGAACACAATTGTACAGGTGCTAATTGGCAAGTCAAAATATAAAATATTTTATTTATAAGAATTAACTTTTAACCAATCATTAAGGTCTAATTAAAGTCCATTTACATATATCCCATAAGTGTCAGCTCCATCACTGGTTCTGTACGCTGTCAGTGTCAAAGCGGATAGAAAACCGAACAGCACAGTGCCTGACGTGTGTAAATGATTCCATGTGTATTTTTTTCAATGACACTTAAGAGATTTCAAGGACACGAAACTGATGTGGGTAATATCGCATCATCGTCATAACTGCATGTATCAGTTATAACGGGAACATTGCAAGTTAGTTTGTACGGTTCATTTACACAAATCCGTTATGTTCAGTCAAATTCTATTCCGCGCAAACTCTTAAATGTCAGTGAATTCATTTGATTTCAGTGATTGTCAGTGATTTCAAAGATAATACAACTGATGAAACAGTTTAGTTTATTACTAATGAAATAATTATTTGAAATATGAAATTAAATTAATCCTTGGTTTATTCGTGAAGCTCCCCATTTACACCGAGTGATCGAGTTAGTTAAATACTCGGGTACTCGATATCCGACACTGAATTCCTTAAATCGGACGCGTCTTGGATAATGTCAATTTGCAGCCAAGCACGTGACTTGAATGAAGGCAAGATGGCCGCCAGTCTCGACGTACACATTTCCCCCCTTTTGGGCCTCTAAAAGAGATTTCTCATGTGCAAGACGCCGTCTCCACGGATATCCATCACTCCACAAGACCCAGCACTTGCATTAATTAATATTCGAGGAGTATAGCTAGGCCATACTTTATTTGCGGTAAGCAATTTAATTAATTTAAGTAGGCTTTGACGCTGGTATGCGCCAAATGTCTTGCACAGGGAGTCCATATGGTTCGTCTTGTACTTTCCATGTATATTTCAGGCGCCCTTCACCGCATTCGCTAATTTATTTATTGAGAAAAATATATAGTGCTAGATATACATAAAATATATACATGCCGTTGCCATTTAACTTAGGGATTTTTTTCGGATTTCTACTCTTCAACGTCGAATATTTGACATTTGCATCGAATTTATCTTTCTTGCATGTACCAGAGTGGAACTAATTTTTAAAACCACCCTTAATGCCGCACGCATTTGCGGCACTTTTTTTAATAAGCCGGTGGCGAGAGATTTACATGGCATTAAAGGGAAGAAACATTTGTAAACGTGTTTCAGAAGACGTTTTGCTTCATTTTATTGGCGTTTTGTAGAGCTCTAAAAGTGCTGTTACATTTCGCCGAATCTTGTAGTGCCCACAAGTAAACCACGATCTTGCATTCGTACGTCAATAACCACAATTTTACAGTTTGGAAGAGGAAAATATGGTAAATGCAGTGCATTCCGGATAAGTGGACCACATCAAGGAATGCCAAATGTACTTTTATTATACGACTGGTGCTTATACATAACTTAAGATGTTTATGTTTGTTGTTCGGATCTAACTCATTTGGTCCTATAATATCCAGTGATCCTATTATACAATATGGAATACTATTTAAATTCATATTCTTTAGTTTCCCTGATGGAAAAGCATATAGGAGCCATGTTTGACTTATTCTGCACAAGGCTAGAACGGAAATTGGACATATCTAGACATAACTAGAAGTGCATGTAAAGCGTACATTATGTTAAACTTAACTATAATAATATTGTGTCTACCATTCCTGTGTTGGCATATCCAATATATGAAAACTTGAATTTTAAGAATATTTGCATGGATTTTTACTGCTCCAATGAATAAATGCGGTGCTTACACGGCCATTCAATTGTGAAATATGGGCTACACATACCAGAGTTGGGCAAATTGTAGTCATGAGTGAGAGTACTGATTACGATTGCAGTGGAAGCATACTCTATAGTATAAGCAGACTACATGTAATCAGTAGTAATATGAAATAACTTGGGCAAATGTGTACTCAAGAGCAAAAGTACTGATAAAGAGTACCCGTGGAATCATTGGAATCATACTCCATAGTATGAGTAGTATTGTAATCAGATTTTGGTAATCAGTACTCGTATTCATGTACTGAGTACTGAGTGCGGCGGATTGCAAAAGTATTAGGGAACTCAATTTATTTTAAACACCGTCGGTTTTATTTCAAACAGAAACAATCTAAATATAAAAAAACGTAATAAATATGAAAACACAAAATAAACCCTCTTAGACATTAGAAAAATCGTAATAATTACAGGGGAAAAAAAGAACAGAACATCCGATAGCAAAAGGATCATAAGTATAGAATTTTAAAAATTAGGATATATTCATATTATGTTTCAGGAAGACCCTCATTTCAAGTTATTCATTATCGGTACTCAAATTACTCACTTACAAATATTTCTATTCATACTCGATTACTACATTGGTACTTAATTTCTGATTTCGTTAATACTCAAGGACATTTGTAATCACCCATTGTGAGTACTTCATTGTAATCGAGTACATTGTGCTCCTACGTTTTGAGTACATTTGCATTCATTTACTTTTGTACATTTAGTATTCAAATTACTCTTTGTGCTCGTTATTCTTTTTTACTCGTTACTCGAATCCATTCAATGTACTCGTTTACTGCCAAACACTAGCCATACTAAATCTATAAGTGTATATGACAAATTTAAGTTAATACATGTACATATATACAGTATAGTTTATGATCCAGGTTGGTTCTGGTTGCGCATGTAAATGTGTGATAAATATAATGTATGCATTACAGGCATCACGTGATTCAGATTGGTCTTATAACGCTCTTTCGAAATGTTGTCTTTAACACTACAAATATACTGCATGTAATTACATATATATTTCCATGCATAATTTGCATGCATCATGGATATATGTGCCGTGTGATAAAAGTTTAAAATACACACGACAACATTAATCATTAAATCCATTTATCTTTTAACATGTACCTGAAAAAGCCATTTAAAACGTAATCGTAATTAATGGTAATGACATGAAATCTGTAGTAAGTACTTGCTATTTAAAGAACAATTACCAGGTCACATTGCGACCATATTTTCTACCATTCCTGTAGATGCACAATGTCTTAAAAAAAAGTCGATTGATTTTAAGAAAATAATCTTTTATAAGTGCTGTAACTTCTATTCTCTCGAACACTGTCAACACTTTTAATTAATGAACTCAATCATCAATAATTAGCTCGAACGATTAACTTTGTAGGTGATAAGTTGGAGGTTCAGCAACCTTTTCTGCCATTTTCACCATCATCAATTGGATCAACTCACGGGTCCCTGACTTTAACTCGGTTAGATTCTTTTAGGAACTGATACTTCCACAGGGATGTTTTGGAAGAAAAAAATACAGTATCTGCAGGGCCTTACAGATACGGAATCAATATAAAAAAGAACTTTGGGACCCCCTTTCTCTCACTTCTAAATAATTGATTCCGATTTGAAATTAAAGTAATTTACTCTGCGAGGAAATCTTATCTTTCAATTGATCCCCAAAGGAATTAAGTTTCGCGTTCGAGCTATTTTCTGTTTAGTTTTTCCATTATTTTTTTTAACTTTATACGGTTTTTTTCCCCCACTTCCATTGCAAGATACCTCCGTCAAAGCCCCTTTTTCATTAATTTTCCTCGACATGGAGAAATGTGCAGATATTTTGTTAAAATATCCACGACTTCGTTTCCGTTTTTTTTTTTGTCCCAAGTGAAACGCTGACACTTGTTGTGCTAAACTCGATTAATGCAACAATGTTATTCTTGTAAAAATTCAATTAAACGGCATAGCACAACTGCTGAGAGGTGTAGCACAAGACATGCAAGAATGGTTGTCTGCAAATTATAGTCTTTAGAAATACAGGAAATTAGATGGCCCTAGACTTCCAATCACGCAATGAGGTTTGGTTGTGTGCCATTTGTTGTGGTCAGGGGCTTAGTTTATCACCAGTTTTTTTGGCAAATTCGTATACGTGCTACTTGCTTAATCAATTTAAACATTCGTCACGCGACGTATAACAAGACATTGTGGATATAGTTGAAGCATGTTTCTGTTATGCTACATGTAGGTTGTTTTTGAAAACGTTTAAAAGAAAATGAAATGATATTGCTATTTTTAACCGTTGTTTCTCTAAATAACCTGAAAGTTGTGGTATGCCTTTGTAGGCAGTGGAAAACTTGTGTGAACCATGTTTTAATTAAATGGTTATCATAGTTATGTGTCTTGGTGCAAATTAAATTCCTAATTAATGCTTATTAATTTTATAAAAGAGTGGATAGCAAAGGCGTAACTTTATTTGGTTCACTAACATCATGTTAAGTATTATTATTTTCAACATGTTAGCCTTAAGCCGGTATGTAACATATTGAGTAAACATGAGGAAACACAAACAAAAACAAGGTTTTCAAAACGTGTTTTGAACAAAAGATGCTTACCAGTTTTGCTTCCAGAAGGTTCATGAAACATTTAGCGAAAAATGCCCATTCAAAGCAGTCCGGATCACAGGAAAAAATATTTCCTGGTCAAGGCGCTCCTACCAAGACTTGTACATGATGACGTAACATGTTGCGCCACGTGGCTTCTATAGCAAAACGTTGGCTGCAAAATGGGTCATTGGCAACCATGCACTTTTCCAGATGACATTTTGCTATAGAAAGCACGTGGTAATATGGGCTACGTCATTCTATACAGTCCTTGACATGAGCGCTATGACTAGCCAATATCAAGCTCCGCCTTGTTTCACGGAATGGATTTTTTGGTGCGTACACTGTGTTTTTGTAGGTTTGTTGCAAGTCTGTTTTCCGAGAAATGCAAATTTTAAAATCGAAGACTGCATGGCTATTTTTAGAGAAAATAATCTACAAGCTCCTGAATGAGAACTTTAACTTGATGTGTTACCTTAACATATGAATGATTTTTTCCCCAACATTTTCCACTTCCAAAAGGTCAACACACCACATATAACAATGGTTGGGGAGCTTATTTTAGATCTTTCACATCCACAATAAAAACGTACAATATAATCCGTTAAAATCTTGTATTCTGCATGAGGTATGTCCAATAATACATTTTAGCTCGTAAGTAGGTTTTTATTGGAAGTTTTTTTTTTTTGAACAACACTTCTTGAAACGTTTCCCGGGAAACGTGAATATCTTTTATATAAAACCTTCAAATACATGTCGGATTATTAAAAGCATATAGCAGGCTTTCAAACCTTTCTATAATGAAACTTTATTCAAAAATAACGCCTTTGAGCTGTGAAAGTTCCGTAAATGCCATCGCTTCCACTGTGACCCAGTCTTAGGCGTTATTTGAAAAAGCTAATTACTTTATACATATGTAATTAAGTCCCTCCATATGCGTCCCGTATTAATCATGATTAAAAGTACTTAGCTTCAATGACGTGTAAATTTCCTACATCGCTTTCTCGATGTTTTCATGAAGTTCTTGGATCATTATCCGATTTCGATACTGGCATGAAGTTAATTCAATCTAGATCGGGTTTTTTTATTTTTAAAAAAACCTTCCCCCTCGCATATATGAGTTGTAATTTACAGCAATGGCGAATACCGAGCAAGACTAATTAGCCTTGTTAATTACCAGTGGAATGGCTTTAAAAAATAATCTTATATGAATATGTTGACAAGAACAGGTTGATGTTTGGTTTTAGAAAAAGATCTTGCAAGCTAATTTGTTTTCGGAAACTCATTGGAAAGACATTTTTCTCATCTTTATTTATTGTCTATCGCCACATTAATATCCTGTAAGCTTTCTTTATATTTCTATCTCAACACTGTAATTTTGGAGGTACGTATTTTTTCACAGTTCTTTGAATGCCGTGTTTGAGCAGCTAAGATTTTTGCATAATGTGATTAGTATGCTACAGTTTTGACCTAGCTCTCGACTGTCGACAGCTACTCTCAAAATTCGACAGGGTTGCTAGCGACCTGGAATCTCATGGAAAGTCAGGGAAAGTCATGGAAATGGCTACTGGTCAGGGAAAGTCAGGGGATAGTGCACATTTCGGTGATT
>JAUJYV010003052.1:0-10949 GCA_033995625.1 Ophyiulus pilosus | reverse complement strand
TTTTGATCTGGTAAAATGGCTAACTTTGGTCAGGGAAAAGGGAAAATTTTGGTCAGGAAAAATCAGGGAAAGTCAGGTTGCTAATTTCGGTAGCAACCCTGTATGTACACCTATGCATATGTATTACACTACACGCGTACTGTACAAACCTACATCTGCACTGTACGAATCTACACCTGCACTGCACTTACCTACACCTGCACTGCACTACACAATAAGTGTATTGTACAAATCTACATATCTACATGTTCTACAAATCTACATGTTATATACTACCCACGTGTTGTACAAAATTACACCTGCACTCACGGGTATTGTGCAAACCTTTACCTTTGCTTCACATACGCTTTAACTATGCAAATCTACACTCGCACTATTCAACCTACTCTCGCACTATACAAACCTACACTTTCCCTATGCAAACCTATACTTGCACTGTGCGAACCTGTACTATACACTAGGTGTAATGTACAGACCTTCAGTTACACTACACTGCTCTATAGAGTCTAAACTGAACTGCGTGTATTAACTACGCTCAAGTTACGCTGGAACTATTTTTTTGCGTTGACCACCAGCTGGCGCAGCATGTAAAATCGCGACATTCGATGCCTTATATGGCAAAGCAATTCCTTGTTGACGACAAATTCAGCGACATAATCGAAAATTGAAGCCCATAGTTCGTTTATATATATATTTTTTGTAAGCACACGGTCGCGTAGCAGCGCACCAATTCAGCATCTCGCGATTTATGATTCTCATATTAGAAAACGAGGCCATTTTCCCTCCGTAAATCCACAAAGCACCAAAAACATTTCACCACTTAACACCAAACTCGCCTTGTCTGCTTTTTCGCCCACCCTGCATGGCGGAGAAGGGCAATAACGAGGTCTACCTTCCAACGGCCCCTCACTATTTTGCTGTAGTTTTTTTCCCGCCCTCAACCACTGCAATCATCCTAACGACGTTCGCTAACAGTTTTATCTGCGAGCAAACGAGTTTTCCGGCGTGTTGTTCGAAAAGGTGTTCCTAATGGCGTGCAAATTGGGCAGCCGCTTGGAAACCGCTGAAAGGATTAAGGCGAGAGGATTGGCCGCTTGGACCTCTTCCTAACATCCATACTCGTTTTCGGCTTAAGATAGGGCCGGTGGTGCTGCCACCTATTTATAGGAAAACGAAATTGGCAACATATTCGCCCACCAGAAACTACTGGGTCTAATTTGACAGAAAAGTTGTTTGTAATGAGTAAGGGGCATGATTTCTGCAGGCACTGTAATAGTGTATTCATTACGCCTGAGTAAGGAAGACATGACCTGTAAGAGACCATTAGGGGACATTTTTCAGGAAGTAGGACATAACCGACAAACATTTGTTCCTTTGATCCTTACCGTCTCTTGAGCAAACACCGAATCAGTTGCACCGAATGTTTGCTTGAAGCACGTTTGCTACAGCAACAGCAACAGCAGCAGCAACACTGCGGGGATATGGATACATGCAACGCAGTGCAATGTGCCAGTGTAATAGTGTGGTGTAATACCAAGTACAGACCAAAGTAAGCACGTAACAGAAACACGGTTTTGAAAACATGTTTACGAAAAAAGTTTGCTCACCCGTTTTTCTGTCCAAAGGTATCAGCAAACTTTTTGCCAAAAAAAGCGTTTTTCCAGCAAACATGTTCACTCAAGAGGCGGTCCGGATCAAACTAAAAAATGTTTGTTGTTCGTGGCGCCCCTATTAGGGCCTGTATGTCATGACATGCTTTCTAGAACAGACGACAGTTTTTGGCAATAGCATACATGCCTTGGTAGGAACGCCATAAGCAGCAAACATTTCCTCCGTTTCGAAATAAGTTTTTGATGTGTACACTATGTTTGGACAAACTTGTTTATCTAAACATGGCAATGAAACCACATTTATCTAGTCTGTACTAGGAATAAGAACAGATTATTTGCATCATGTTTCTTGTATTTGCTTTGCTTTTTCGTAATAAATTAGCAATGGGCAATGGGTCATTTTGGGTTGATAAAACGATGTAATTGTAGCAGCAGCAGCAGCTAGTCAAAAATTGACTGAAAGAGTCTTGTTTTCGCCTCCTGTGGATATCTCATTCTCCTTATCGTTTTTGCGGACACCAATCTGAGGCACTTTTTTCTTTTTCAGAACGAGCCCATTGCTCTCAACGCCAAAACGCATTAAATGGTTTCTTGGGCAACATTTTCATCCCTCCTCCTCCATTTTTTTCATATAAAAGTGTGGAAAGGTGTTAGTGCCGCGTTATATTCCTCCGAGTGTGCTGAATGGGGGACTAAAAATGCCTCACTTTGCACTACTAAAATAAATAGACGCTGGATTTGAGGGGGTAAAGGGGTTTTTGGGGAGGGTGAGCCGTGGGGTGAGGGAGTGAGGGGTGGCGAATGGATGCACATTGAGAGAGAGATAGATAGACAGTACGAGAAGAGCATCATCATCATCATCATCTTTTATATCTTCACCTCCGTCAGCCTTCAGCCCATCAAAATTTCATGAACATTTTATTTCATATATTGCTGCCGATGGACGAGAAGCCAATTTTAATATGTATGAAGACGAAAACGAAAAATTCATGAATTTTGAATTGTCCTTGCTCTAAGTCCATTTGAACTCTCTTTGGGAGAAGGGTGGGAAAAGGACATCTAGGGGCCGATACGGTTTGCATTTTGGGGATTTTTCCTGATGAAAACACCCATGTTGTCCGTCATTGATCCTCTTTTCTCCTATAATACTAAAGTAAGATGGATGCTCCAGGTGTCACTTGGTAAGCTGATGATCCCCAGATTCGCAAAAAGTAAACTATGCGATGATTGGTCGAATTTTCGGCCTCTGAAAATGGAATCGTAGGTCCCTTTTTAACGTTGTTTTTGTATGGAAGATGATCTGACTTGTCCTAACACGCTAAAACAAGGTTTTTCCAGACCTGGAAAGTTGGAAAAGTGTTTGTTTTGAAACATTGCCTGTTAATAGTTTTCATTAAAAAAGTTAAGAGATGGAATACTAAGCCAGATCTGCGTTTGTAGAAATGGGGAATTCCCTTTTGAGCTCCCTTTTGAACATACATACCTATGTAGATACATGGAGATAAAACAAAACACTCAAACCCAAACCTGAAACAATGAATCCGGCAACATATTGATGAATGCAGAAGAATGTGTCTAGTATATGGTTCTTTTACCAAGACGTGTACGTTGATCTGTCATGGCGTAATTCTAGCCCCATTTGAGCCGACGGCTGAGCATGCGCAGTGAAGTGTCAACATTTTTTCCCTTTGATCCAGACCGCCTCCCTGAGCGATCGGCGAAATGTTGCCGAAACCATGTTTCTGGCACATACGCACAAACGCACATACGTTTGCTCAAACATCACGGTAGGCAAACTTTTATTCGAATTTTGTTTGAGCAAACTTTATTGCCTTTGGTGGGGACCCAGCTTATAAGGCCCACAACTGACCTAAATTAACCTAATCTAATCTAAACTGCCCTAATCTAAGCTAGAATAACCTAAACTAACTTATTAGAACAGTGTGCTTATAATACAGTAGCTTCCTTCATGTCAGAGAATTGTAGCTCCATCCGGAGACGCTTATTTCGGCGGATGTGAATAGGCGCATGCGCACTCGCGTGAAGGAAGTTAAAACTGGGTTTTTTATCGCTTTTTTTTGCATAAAGTGAGTTGTTTTCCAATTATGTTGGAAATATTTGCGTTAAGTCTGTATGCGTCACGCCTCTTTTGTGGCGTCGTTCATGTGATGGAGTTATGCAAACGTGAAAGATGTCTGTTTAAAGCTGATGGTGCGGGAATGTCACAAATTTCTCGCGACAAAACAAGGCGACGCGACGAGACGACATGCAGAAATAGCGACAAAATCCAATTTGGCGACGGAATCGTGCCGAAACGCTTTAATGGCCGTTCGACTGTGGCTAACTGAAGATTTACGAGCGCCATTTGTGTCCGCTTTTCAGAATTGCTTTTCGTTTGAAATTATCTCATCTCGCATCTAATCTATAAATGAACGAAATTTTTTTAATTAGAACCGTTCAACCAAACTCTTGTTAAGTAACATTTTTGGTTGAAAAACTTAGGTTTTGGTTTTTACGTTTGGGTTTGTGGCGTTGTGACCATAACGCGTCTAGAACATGTTGTGGAAATGTCACAAAATGGTGGGGAAAAAATGCGCAGGAATTAACATGGTGATTTTGCTGAAAAACCATAAATTATTCGTTGTTTTCACGTGTTTTGTTTTAAATCATCATTTGGCATGTTTGAAACATGTGGAAATTTATAGTGTTATTATTACACCATGTTAAAAAAAACGAATTTTTAGGTTTCTACACATGTTTCTAATCCATTATTTATTAGTTGTTTGAACACCTTTTAGAAGTTATTAAAGTACATTTTAAATAGAACATGTAAAGTATAGCGCCATTACTACAAAAATTTTGTTCCATAAACATGTTTCTAGTTCATAATAATTAGTGGTATGGTCACCAACTTGAACTTATTACAGTAGATTTTATAACATGGAAAATATAGCGCCATAACTACAAAACCTCAATCTCAATTTTGTTCCACAAACATGTTTCTTTAAGTCCATTCGTATTTGTTAGGTATTAGAACAACGTTTATCAGAACACGTTTTAAAACGTATTAGAACTTATTAGTGCCCCTTATAACCTTATTAAAACAATTCAATAGAATATTCATTCTATGCAAATAATATATAAAACATTGTAGTCTAATTTGACGTGAACATTTTGACATAAACGCATAATGCCACTTTAATAGAAATGTGTTAAAATACACGTTTAAACATTATTATTCCACGTGAGAACGCTTGCTTTCAGTGTGCTTTTCAGCAGTTTCAATTTGATGTTTTTCAAGAAAATGGAGGCCTGAATGACGCTTATTTATCAATTTCGAAAACTTACGAAAGTTGCTTTATGTCGGTTGGGATGATTGAATTTTTCGCTCTAGCGACTCAAGGGCAACCAACCGAATTATTGGGACGTAATAATGCTGGGGATAATAAAAACTCCTCCCTGTTTTGTCGTTATCGGAGAAAATGTACTGCAAAATTGTATTTTTACAAGAAAAAAAATGCATTCTACAAAAAAAAGTGCGGTTGGAGCACATTTGCGTATTTTTTCCCAAATTCGAGACTATGTGACTTGAAAATGTAATTTACTAAAACGATAGATGTTGAATAAACATTTGCTGTGCTTTGCAAAAAATAAAAAATAAATGTAGATTTCGTCGAATTATGTGTCTAAAAATGAAAGTTCATGATGGGTTTTTTTACCATTTTACTGTATATTCCGTGTGGAAAAATGATTAGGATTATGTATTAGGCCCCATATATCACCATGTATGGCAATATTTGTCATCACCCAGGTAGAAAATTTACTTATGATACATATACTGTATGGAGTATAGTATAAAATGGCATATTTTGGAAGATCAGAAATATGTATGTGGCCCTTCAATTAAGGACCAAGTATGGCAGATACATGGCTATATGACCCTTCAAGGGTTAGATATAACCCATACATGGCTGTATTTTGTTCTGACCCTTTGTTCTTTATTATCTAGACAAAGTTTCCAAAATGTTTTTTGATTAAAATTGTAGTTCTTTTTTATATCCTTAAATCTTGAGAAAAAAAACATGGATGCCAGCAGGTCTCCTTCCCAACGTGGTTAGGAAAGTGTAACTTTAACTCAATGTTTTTGCTGCATTGCATATCGAACTGAATTAAGATGTAAAACAGGAGGTTATTGGGGGTTTTGAACCCCCTCTTTTTGATGGGCGGCCATTTTCCCTCCCGGATATTTATCTCTAAATGCGGTTGCCTGTGATTTTTTTTATTATTTCAAAGGGTGGAGATTCGAACCATAAAATTCTTTCATTAAACACGTGTTAGAGGCAGATAAAGTGCATAGGTGCTTGTTTTCCTTCGGCTGTATTTGCATTTCTAGAAAAAAAAAAGATGATGTGGATTATATCGTAGATAAAAAGTGTGTAAAAATGTTCTTTGTAACTCCTTTGTGGCCCGCTCGGTAGCGCCAGCGGCGTGCTTTTAAAACGTTCCATTTATGTTGCCCGATGTTGTCCAGAGATGGCGTCGTGGCCGAAAACGTTAAAAATCTACTTGTCTGCCCTCTTAGTCGCCATAATGAAAAACAGTTTAAGCAATTCCAATCTACTTATCGTAAGCTTTAATTTAACACCCAACATGCCTTGCTCCATTTTATAAGGTATATACAAAAAACCTTGAGTAGTCTGGTTAATAATTTGGAATTCTCATGGAAAAAATTCTCTTTGGAAAAAATCATGTATGGGCCTTTATGGCTAGACCAGCAATTGGACACATCTGAACATACAGTATATGTGCATGTATGACCATGCATATACTATGTTCCTACATGTTTTCAAACATATATGGGACATAATGTGCCATATATTGCCCTATATACTTTTTCGACCTATGTCATTTTTGAGGTTGTTTTGAACTTTTCACTCAGGATTTTTGAAGAGTTTGTAATATAGACCGAATATTGAGGTCAAGGCGACCAGTTCGATACCTCGTATAACCTGAACATACAAAGAATAGAAGTAGAAATCCTCGATTGTGGAAAATGTAATCGAAGTCCTTGTTCGGTCTGAAAATCTATTCCTCGTCTTGGGTTCCTCTTTTATCGTTTGATTACACATCCAAGCCGTTTAACCTTAATACAAGCATTGATAAAGAACTGTTTATTGCGGGGTTTTTTTTTGTTTGGTCGTTTGTTTGTTCACATATAGAAACCGTGTTTGTCCTGAGCAGTTATTGACACAAAAGCAGCACCACGTTCAATCAACCCTTTATTAATTTGATTGCCTCTCGTATTAGCCACTGGTCAGCACACAGGCAGGGAAAACGTAATGCACAGTTTGCAATGCCCTTTTAATTACCCCAACAGAAAAAGTTTTGGAAAACAAGGAAATAAGGGGAATTTCATGTCTATGTGGACATTGTTTTTCACGTGTTTTGTTTGTTGTTGGGGTGATGACAAACTTTCTTTAGTAACACTGATGACTGTTTTCTGCAGTTTCAAGTATAATTTGTAAAATCATATTAATTTGGAAAATGTTCTATGTATGGTCAATTCCTAGGACCTATAGAAAAAATTGGGGTAGGAAATTCTAAACCTGAATCGTCTTAGGGGCCATTCAAAAAGGACGTCTTAGAATTTTTTTGAAAAATTCCAGTATCCTTCTCGCTATTAAAAATTGTACATACAAAATTTCAGATTTTTTGAAAAATATATTTTGGTAATTACCAAAATTTAAATGAATGGTCCTTGAAAATCTAAAGAATGAGTCCTAAAAACCTTGAAATACGCTTGGAATTTCTCCAGACAATGAGATTGTAGACATGAGATGTATGACCATATAAGGACAAACGTGATGTCACACACAGATGCATCATCACTTAAGAACGAAAATGTAATTTATGGACACATGTAGTATGTCGATATGTGTCCTGATTTGTGCATACAGTATGTAACAATGTTTGTCACCTGGTTTTGACGTTAAAAGTCTGCTAAATGTACATAGACCGAGGACTTTAAGGTAACTTTTTGTGATATGACAGATTCTTAAATCGATGGCGAGAGTTGTTTGTTCGTCCTAAATTTACATTATTTTGAGATTTCTGAAGTTTTTCGAGGGCTTAAAAGTTGTTTCTTCGCGATCGAGAGTCGGGTGGTATGAAGAGGATGGGGTGAGGTCTTAGGCAAATCACTCGATTTTCTATTTTTCGTTATTTTAGCCAATGGATTTGGTCCGATAGGCGTTCAAGACCATCATCAATCACCGGCAGGAACTCCCTTTATCCACGTTTAGCGTTTTACGAAACCCGTTTTAAACGAAAACACGAAATAGGACAGAAAATCGATTTGCCCCTGCGGGTGAGGGAGGGGGGGGGGGACAAGGAAGAGGGTGGGGGGATTAATATTTGCATAAGCGATATCGATTATCGGACCTCATTTCAATGAAAAACCGAGGGGATTCCGCTTGACATTCCACAGCAGTTTCCATAAAGTGGACACTGGTCGAGCCAATAAACGATGACCTTAACATTAATCTATTTGAAGGAATTCCCTAAGGATATGTACCAACTTTGGAGAAAAGTTTCGATGAAACTTGTGTACATTGGACGCTATGAAGGTTTTCATTTTTTTTAATGTGATGAGTGTTAGCCTATAATGAAACCTACGTATATTGGACGAAGTTTAGTTTTTTGTTTGAGTGGAAAGGGACGAAGAGGTGGCTTATGATGATGAAACCTGTGTATACTGGACACCTACGAGTGGCCCTACGAAGTTTGTTTATATAGTTATTTTAGTGGGTTGAGAGTGGTTGTTTACGGCGATATCTGCGTACATTGGACAAATACGAAGTTTATTAATGGAGAGTGTGTGTGGTGGCTTGCAACGAAACCTGCGTACATTGGACATATACGAAGTTTACTTTATTGAGTGGGGGGCTACAATGAAAGGTTCATAATATTGAACACATGAGATTCGATCTGCGAAATTTAGGTTTTTTTAGTGAAGAGACAAGTGACTTATGATGAAACCTGTATACATTGGCCACCTACAACTCTCGTCCTACTAAGTAGGAAGAGAGTGGTAGCTTACGACGAAGCCCTCGTACTTCGTGGCCGTACTGCAGTGTCCGGTGTAGGCAGGTGACCGGGTTTTTAAATATAAAAACCCACTAAATGTGTTTTAGATTACATTTTAAGTGCCCCAAATGATACGCGTTTTATAAGGCGTTCCATGTTTTAATATAGAACACATGAATTATCTTTATACAATTTCTCCAAGAACATGAAATGTGTTCAGAAGTCACACGATGAATGCGTACCCGATAAAACCGCAAGTTTTTTACCGGAACACGTCAAAGGTAATCAGATTTGCGGGAACACATATCACGAACACAATAAAATGAAACACATTTTACAACGTTTTTAAACTATGGAGTGTTTTCGCACATTTGTCTGAACACATTTCGTGTTCTTGTAGAAATTGTATAATCATAATTCATGTGTTCTATATCAGTGCATGGAACC
Organism: Ophyiulus pilosus; assembly: GCA_033995625.1. Lineage (NCBI taxonomy): Eukaryota > Metazoa > Arthropoda > Diplopoda > Julida > Julidae > Ophyiulus > Ophyiulus pilosus. Next base: position 1,806 of record JAUJYV010003052.1, on the reverse strand, counting down.
CCTTGAAAAACGCATATCAATTGGTGCACTTTTATTGGAAGACGTTTAGTGGGCATTTAGAGGGTCGCTCATTAAGTACAAATAATAAAATCATTAAACATTCTAAAATCTACAAACTTAATTATTTTCCGGAAAAGACGTTAAATTTCATGGAATAATCGTGGAAAATGAGTACAAATAAACAAACACAAACTTTGTGGTGTAATCTCCGTCGAAATGTGTTAGTTGAATCGACTTCACCGCAGATGGGCGAAGGCACGCAGGAGAGAGCGTCATAAGTTTGAAGGCGTGTAATTATCGCTCCCCTACACGCTCATTAATTTCAATTGATGTTCGCTCCGAGCGTCGTAAGTCACATCTCGTATGCAAATGAGAAGCTTCTATCTTTTTTCCGATGAAATTTCCCCTCGGTAACCGCGCATAACCAGTCTGCCTTATCTTTCCCTCCTTTCCGCTAACGATGGCTGCTGAATTACGAGAAATACACCCAAATATTACAAGAATTTATACGAGCAAATTAAACTTGCCCAGGGCCCGGAATGTTAAGCAGCGCACCTTGCGGATGCCTTTCGTACTAAAACGACTTTGTCGCAATATTAAAGGAGGTAGAAAATTCGTAGATACGAAAATGAAATTGTGCTCGATGTTTTTTTCAAATATTTAGTGTTTTGAGAAAATCGAAGTAAGATTTATTCAAATATCTTACATTCTGCATTGGGTTCAGAATTTAGTGATCCGCAAACCAGCATGACTCCGGTGAATGCAGTGGTTGCCTGCATCCGGGGGCTGATGCTATACTACAGTCAGTTCTGCCATAACTCGTGATTACATTGTGAGAATTAGGTCATGCGTGACTGATTAATAAGGGAACTTTACCATGTGGCGAAAATTGCGTTAATGAGAAGAACGCGATTCAGGTGAAGATTTAACATTGTGATGTTGCATTACGTGCACATTAATTAGAAATCGAGGGACGTGAAATAAAATCTGATTAGTGCAAAAGATGTAAATGTAAATTTATAATTATTTGCTTTTCAAATAGATTCGGATGGAAAAATATAATATAGGGCATGCATAGACATATATGGCTAGACTAGAAATAGGACGTGTATGGTGACCTTTTTCCAGATATGTCTATGTTTGGCAATACCTACCCATTATGCCCATATATTTCCTTACCCATTCCAATATTCAAATGTTTGGTCATTTCTACACTATGGTTCATAATTAGCATTTTATTATTAATATGTAGTTCATCAGCACCTAATTAAGGCATATGTATAACTATATGATCCAGCATTAACAAAATATTGCTTTTGGACATGTGTAAATACAGTCATATACAGAACACCATATACAGTTAAGGCCCATAAATGGCTATTAAATCCATCATTGGCAAGATTACATACATGACTAAGTATGGTCCATATTTGGCCCACCATTGCCTAATTCAGGCCATATACGGAACTTCAGTACCTTATTAATGCCCATGAATGGTTATAGAAGCAAGATTTTGGCAAGATATTGCTTGTATACGTGACTAAATATGGTCCTTAAGGGGCCCATCAGTGGCTAATTAAGGCGCATATATGGCCCAGCTTTGGCTATTTAGCCCACATGTTTGACCCACACATAACCATATATGGCGCAAGCAATACCATATGTAGCCATTTTCTGACCCCTTACAGACTTTACAAACTTTTATCTAGCAAGTTTTTTTTCTCGTTTGTTTACATGCATATTTTCAGAAATTTGGGTACTGAGTTGAGTTGAAATGAAGGAGAAATAGCATAAGGATTATATTGA
>JAUJYV010003051.1:0-10950 GCA_033995625.1 Ophyiulus pilosus | reverse complement strand
ATAAATCGTATTCTACAATACGTGATCCACTTGATAATTAGCCCTAAATGTGACATGACGTCTTTAGTAACCTTCCTTTTAATTATTCCATTTTTTTACCCCCAAGTTGTCCTCAATTACAACCCTTTCAGGTCTCATTAGGTCATTCACTCCATTGTACCTTGCTATTGGTGTCATTTACGTGTACCGTTTGTTAATGTGAAAAATGAAAAGAGTTTTCCTCCTTTATTTGCTGTTTGATAACTTTCCTATCTTTTTGTGCGTTCATGAACCACGCCTATTAATGGTGCTTGGTTTGATACGGAGTGCAATTTTATTGCGAATCACATTGCATTACCAAGAACATGTCCTTATTATGCATTTGTGAGTGTTTAACCGCTCTTTCCGACAGTGATGACCTACAATTCACTGTCACGGCTGTGCATTTTTTTATATTTCTCGTCGGGTTTTGGAGATAAGCAAAAGTGAAACGTTTGGTATGCACGAATCGAGACCTTGTGGCTAAATTTACGAGTGAAACAATGGAATCTAGGACAGTTTGTCTATATCCGTGATCACTTTCGCAATTCCAGAATTTCAATAATTTAATGTGTGCATTTAAGGTATCGCATAACTCGTTTGAAAGAGTCTGACCCGGAGTTCGATAACATTCGTCATAAATGTTTCCTGCGTATGCTGTCATGTATTTACTAGCAATGAAGGTCAATAGATGCAGCGTTGATTGACTCTTTATACCAAGGCCAAAAACTTGGTTTTTAATCATAAGTTTCCTATAGATAACCGTGTCGTTGATCCCTCGATGATGAAAGTACTTGAATCTAAAGGACAAAACGTGTTCCGCAACTTACCCTTTGTTCAGTATTTTTTTCTTTCTCATAACCTTGATAGTTTTGTGTGTGTGTGTGATATGGGTGATTTACCTACAGTGTAAGGGTGAACATAGGGCAGTTACAGTTTCACAGAAAACAACAATATTTACACCGAAATGAGAACTTTCCAAACTACAAAGTTAGAAATGTGGCTTCACCCCCTGTATAAACGGATCTTATGTCTACCTGGTAATTATTAATTTACTACATTTATATCCATAATTATATTGAAAGCATATGTGCACATTGTGTTTACATTAAAATTTTCAAAAATGTTGGTACTTTAATTGTGCCGAATTATCGTGGTTAAGGGGATTTCTGAACCTGCTATATAGGTCATTTAACAGACCCTTAAACCCTTTCCTTTCCACAAAATAATTCCAAACAGCTTACACCTTATATATATCAAGTAATGCCTGACCACTAGTTTTTCTTCTTTTCTTCTGCAATACCAAAGAATGGAAGTTTATTGCCATGGGTCATGCAACCAAATTTCAACATTAGGATAGGGCAGTGGTCGGCAAACTCATTAGTCAAAAGTGCCAAATACCAACAGTACAACGATTGAAATTTCTTTTGAGAACCAAGCTTAGGTACAAACCGCCGAAAACCGGCTTCTGCGCATGGGCCACGAAGTTTCAATCGCACGTGGTGTTTTGTGGAAGAGCCCCAAGAGGCCAAAGAGCCGAATATTCCAACCCCTGGGATTTATTCATTTTTGTTATTGAAAGACAAATACAAGTTTTTACACTCGAAGACGGATATTTATTATCAAACATTACTCTTCTTATCAAAAGTTGTATTTTACACTGGCGATTCAATTGATTTGGTACTAGTGTAAGTGCGTCTAAGATATGAATGCTATATATTGCAGTTGTCCTTCAAAATCCGATATCATAAACTAAAGATAACTTAAGTATATTATTTTTGTGTGTGGTTATTTTGACATTAACAATTTTGACTATGCAACTTGATGATATTTTGTAGTCAACAGCATATAGTAGAAGGCTGCTCGTAATTGTGCAACGTCGATAACACGCATTAACACGAGAAAAATACTAAGCACTTTTACATGTAAGATATCCTTCATCTATAGACAATTACGAATTGCGAATTTCCATGTAAACCATTGAGTGTTTATTTCGTAATATGCAGTGATACCCACGGTAACATGAAGTTGGGGGAGGGAGTGGGGCTTGGTATTAGTTTTAACGTTCGAGTTGTATCGTCAGTGAATTTTCAGGGATGTAATCAGTTCCAATATTCACAATATACAATATTTGTTCCCAATATTTCAATCCGCCCATATCATTCCCATTTCAACAAAAAAATTACATGATTGCATAACTGAAGTGATCTAAAACTCGTCACTGACATCTGGCTCAATCGAGATTTGTTTTAAAAATTCAAAGAAAACTCAAAACTGGATTAAACATTCATTTATTTTTATTGTTTTCAAGTTATTTACATAACGGGACATTAAATGGCATCATCCATTTTGTTGTTTTCATCAGTCATATTTTAGCTTGCTTAACATATCAGGTACAATTCGGAGTTTCGATGATGTACATTAAGTACATGAACACACTATTTACACATTTTATTAGAATTTACACTTTTGAAGCATGAACGCTTAACGATTAAGTTGATCACATGCATTAAACATGGAATTAACATTAAACACTATCTAGTCTCATTCAGTCCTTGTTCTGAAACTGTGGATCAGCATCTTGGGACTGCTCGTAACTTATAAGACACAGGGCTTTGAAGAAATCCTGGCCTGGTCTCGTCGAAAGACGGAAGTGATTGATTGTCTTCTGGTGGCAGAAGGGTGAACCTTTGTAACAGGCATGCGACAATGACGAAAATCAGGTTGCGAGCAATGTCTTCACCTATACAAACTCTTCGTCCTGAAATTTTAAAAAAATGCATAGATGTATTTTACTTGTTTTACTTGTGATGTATTTACATGATAAATGTATGCCTCCAACTATTTGAACAAAGTATCCATTTCCAGTTACAAACTTCAAATAAAAACTCACCAATGGAAAAGGGCATGAGGTGGTCCGGCCTGAAGACTTTGCCGTCCTCCGACAGAAAATTTTCTGGATCGAAGTCGAACGGTGTTTTCCACAAATCTGGATCGTGATGGAATTTCCACAGGAGACCAGTCACCAAAGCTCCTTTGGGGATGAGGTAACCGTCTATGACGATATCATGCTTGGGACAGTGCGGGTTGCCAGTTGGAACAACACTGGATAGACGAAGGGTTTCTTGGATGCATGCCTCTGTATATGGCAGGTAGCTTAGGTCCGTCAACGACGGGGAACGACTTCGTCCAATCACATTATCCAGCTCTTGCTGTAACTTCTCAGAACAAAAAGAAAATCTTGCATCAACAACCAATATCTCCATTGCCTGCTTCGATCATCGTTAATGAGATTTGAAACGCTAATATCAACAATCTAAGAAATTTACCAGATGGCCCCCTGACAATTTTTCAATACAATATAGTATTTTTAGATAAACAATGATGCAAGCAGAAATTTAATGCGGATAAATTGGCAATAATAAATCTGGTACATTTTTGTGTGGTGTACTATAGGATGTTGAAAATCTCTTCAAGAAATTTCAAATTAATCAAGCTTACCTTTGCTTGGATGTGCGGTTTTCTGGCCATGGCTAACAAGAACCAGCGAATGGTAGTTTTTGTCGTTTCCGTCCCAGCAGAAAATAAGTCGCCCATCATGGATAACAACTGGATCTCTGAAAAAAAAATATTCTTATTCACATCTACAAGTTTGGATTGCAAATGAACTTAGTGGACTTCGCTCCGATGTTAATGCTGTTCTTGTATACATCATCGGTTATGAATTGGGGTTACCATTTTTCAGCATTTTTAAAAGAACTTTTCTATGTTTTTATTTCATGTAAAGACATACTGAAGACAATATTTGGCCTCTTGATTAAGCAAGTCATAATGAGTTAACAAATAAGCGATTTTTACTGTTCACTTTTAACAAACTAGAACAAAATCTCATTTGTTTGTTTTATCCTGCAGCTTTTTCCTGCTGATAACAAATATGTTTGTCAAAAGCATACACAAGACATTTTCCTCAGCAAATTTTCTCCTAAAATAAATTTACCCCAAATTCGTCTGTTTTAGATTAAGCTCGTTTTTCTGCAGCACTATCAATAATTTTCAGAAATGGTACACGTGCACGCAATATTTTTTAAACCTTGTGCTTTTAATGAGCATTGCATATCGCAGTTTCAGTTTAATGAATTTAAGAACTAGTTAGAATTGTAAGCCTCAGTGTGTACATCTTACCAATTATTTTTTAAATGTAAGAATAATTTATACATACATGTATGTACATATACACTTCTGAAAAAATAAGTGAAGAAAAATCTCCAAATTATTATCATTGCTGATAGTTTTCTATAAATCGCCATTTAAATTCCCAGTTGTAAGGTTTTGTGTGCAAACTCTCAAAATGCGTATATTTATTCTATTTTGAGTAGAAAATAGTGGGTTTTTCATGTTTGTGTTTTAAAGACAGACAGGAGAAACTTACCTGTAAAATAACTGTTTTTTCCTTCTTCTTTATCTTTATCCATCTGCAGAAGAAAGGCATCGATGAGGTCTCTGGGATGCTCTCGGTCTAGGGTTTCACGATGCTCTTGGATGATTGTTCGAAAAAAGTTTCTTGTTGCTTCTCGCCTTCCTAGCACTGTGTCTAGTACTTGGCGAAAGCGAGGCAGGTAGCAAAAAATAGGAATGAAATTTGCGATGGTGATGCTCTCAATAATCTGGAATGAATCTTGCATGCCTTCTAGTTCCCCCATCAACAGTGGGTCATAGAGATCAAAGGACTTGTTGACCACCGTGGAACAAAAAATGTTAGCCACCGTAAAAGATAGTAGGATTTCCATGTCGACCGACTTTCCTTCAAAACATTCAACCTCACTTAGAAGTAGCTGAATAGCGTAGGAGACATTGTCTTGGAAACGCTCCTTGTTGCATTTATTGGAGCGGAGCATTCCCAAATCACGCAAGTTTGAAAGTGCAAATTGTCGCTGGTTTTTCCACAAGTGGCCTTCAGCTGAACTGATTCCTGATAAGTAAAATGAGAAGAATTTGTTTATAATAAATGTTGGCTAAAAAGCTACATGACATTCAAAAATTGCAAATGGCATTGTTGGTCATCTGATGAAGGATACACAGCCGAAATGTTGTGAAACTATTAAAGAAATTATGGGTTGGAAAACTACAAGTATTGCTATCTATTGATATTCAAACAACCAATTGAGGAATGAAAACCATCAGATTTGATGAAATAGTGTTGTTAAGTATGTTGGCAATGCAATGTGTTCTTTTCACTTTCGTACTAAGAGGTTGCAGTCTGGGATGAAAGCAATGAACTCCATAATGCCAAAATTAACCTACAAAATATTTGGCTCATTATTTGCATTGCTATTCATGTACTTCTAGGACAGAAAGGGTTACTTAGGTGTCACTGTGTCGCTACTGCCCCATTTACTGAGGAACGTTAAACTAGGGCAAACCGATATGCTTAATAGATTGCTAAAAATAGGCCTAGCCTACTGTCTTCGGTCACAAGTGTATGTATGGTTGGAATACAAATAATATTTGCAAGTTTATTTGAGGAATGGAAACTATAATTCCTGGATATAACTCACAATTCCTGCGCTGCCCCTAAAATGGCTGAAATGTAAAGCATTGGTGCATGCATGGTTTTCCAATTGGCATTAGATTACATGAACATGCAAAATGAATAAAAAACTGGGACAAATTCGTTAACATAATTTTTTTTCAGTTTTTAACAAATTTGAGGTTAGATTAGAAAATTGTGGTTTCAAAATATAAAATGGGTATTAATTATTTCAAAACTAGCTTACAAAATTTGATAAAAAGCATTTGTCTTTAATTTTTGACCTAGCCATGTTTTTGTTGTTCTTTTAAAAATTGCTGAAGAATATTATAATAAAAATTAAATAAAAATTAATTTGTTGATGGTTACTTTATGAAATTATCCTAAATATATTCCAATGTTGGATTTCAGTTGTAACTAATTTTCTTTTGAGCTAAGTTTTATAAGAAACATGGGGCTTTATAGACATTATCTGTGTATGTTACAAGACATGGAATAATCTGCTTAAGAACAAACTAATTTTATTAACTTATTCTGCTTTCCTAATCCTCTTTTATTTATTTTTCACATTTTATTAATGCTATGCTGTCAAGTTTTTTTCATTTATTTTAAGACATTATTTTCTGGCTTTTAAATATATTAATTTTAATATGTAACTTACCATATCCATCCATGAGGCCATCATTGAGTGGAGTGTGAGGTCGATCCACAAGGTCCCCTCTCTTGAAAACATTCCTTAGAAGCTGTGGGTCACTGATGACCACCATCATCCGGTTGCCTAACTGTATGCGGAAGATGTGACCATACTTTTTGGCCAATTCAGTCATCACCACATGGGCTGGTTTACTCCCAAAGCAAGGGAGAAATCCAAAAATAGGAATGTGGTTTGCCCATGGACCAGGTGGTAGTGGCAGTCTTGAGAGGCCTAGGTAGAATGTGAGGCCAAAGAGGATGGCCAACAGGAATACCAAGATGACAGTTGTTTGGTCGTAGGTAAAGCCAGGTAGAGTTAGGAGCATTGCACTGATCCCCATGCTGGTAGTTTTCCAACTCGTGGCAGGCAAAAGTATGTAATGTCCTCCTTTTTTATATTGCCAATCAGTTGCCCAGTTGCATCTGCTGCAGCCTGGGGTGTTGGCCCACTTTTGATCAAGTTGAAAATGACAAGCAACTTGCCAACACCACCCAAATATATACGACTATTTTCAAGGACACTCTTACTGAGCACTCCCTCTGTTGGACACCATGCTAGTATGTTATCAAATCGCATTTGCTTACTGACATCACGCTTGCATCACGTGATTTTTTTGGGTTGATTGATCATTCACGGTGCATTGTTTCAGTAAGCTGTATGTTGAAGCACATTCACAATTAATGTCACAAAAAAAATTTTAGTATAATCTCTTCAATGCATTTGTAAATTTAGTTGTTCTGATGTAGATTTACACATTTACAATGTGCATTTATTTAAATTTTTTCTGATCTGATAATAAATGTGAATAAAGTTGCCATCATGCCCTACATTTCTAGTAGGAGATTTCCCTTTCCAAATGAGGTGAAAATAAAAATCCGGATTTTGTTTTTCTTTCTTAAAATCGAAAGTTGTTTATACGACATAAACAACTTTTAAAGTATTTGAGGTCATGTCCCTGAACTCCATTGCATATAATTTCATGAACTCTTTACTACACGTGAAGAATTTTAATTCGACCATAAATTTAAAGTTGATGCCAATATAGAGTTCAAATGACACCTGAAAAGAGTTGCTACTGATGGTCGAATATGGAAGTTGAATTAAAGTGTTTCACATGTCATGACATTTATTCCGGTGCTGCAGCTTAATTATATTTGGCATTATACAATTGTGAAAGTTGATTCACAAACATATATAATGGGGAGAACTACATACGTGTGATGTTGTATGGAGTTACTTAAAATGGGCTAGACTTGGTCAACTTCTACAGATAATCGGAACATTACTATAGCAAAATCCATAAATTTGCCAAAACAAAACAAAAAAATGATGATTTTAATGCTGTGGCGAACTTCTTTACAAATGAAAACTTTCAGTTCATGCTGTTTGTGTTAATTATAATTAGTGCAAAATATACTTACCTTAATGCTGATAACATATACTATATAATGTATGAGGTTTGAAATAAGTTGTGCAGTGTTTTTTGAAGTTTTTCTTATGTTGAAAGAACAAGTGTTGCAACACCCACAAATTATCTTGAACTGCAAGGATGTGTTGGCAGTGTGTATTGTCTTCCCCACGTCATCCATGGTTGCGTCTTTATATCCTTGTATTTTAAAGGTAACCTTGGAAAAGGGTTGATATTTGGTTATTTGTTCTCAAATGTTGCTCACCTTGCTGAGAAAAATGCATGAATGCATTACACATTAATCCTTGAAAAAGGACATTGAACTTTCAATATAACTTAAAATGTATATCAGAATTAATAGAGAGTTGGTGCACGTTTTCCGTCTTTCCCTTACCTTAACGACAAAAAAGAACTATACATTTTCATGTAAATGATTTAGCAGCAATCAATTAAGACGTAAAATCATGCCATTTGATAAAAATGTAAAAACTGCACACAAAAATACGAAACAATCTCATTAAAGTTGATGATTATGTAAAAAAAATGCCTAGAATAAAAAGGAAAAAATGTGGTCAAAGTTCGACAGTAAACTAGCAATGTTATTGTTAACCATAAACTCATTAATGTAATGGCTGGGCATTCCTAAAAAAAGTGCTTAACGGTGGCATGCTCAGTATTAACCTTCAAACATGTTATATAAAAATAATTGATTGAATTAGTGACTGAATAGTATTCTGTGATATCGCATTTTTTTGTATGCCACAAAAATGATTTTTGTGTTTATATAAATTGTTAGGGTTCCATCAATTTTGTGAGCTTTTAGAGCCATAGAATTACAATTTCTAGGATTTGACACATATCTAGTATGTACTCTTTTCAATGTAAACATAGTAAACTTTTACAACTATTGCATTCATGTGTGACACTGTTCAGTTACCATGCTTACAATATTGAGTTTGAGATAACGAACACAGCATCTTGTATTACAAACTCATTACAATTTGACCTTTTTATATAATTGAAGTATTTTGACAAGTATACAGTGTGTAAGTTAGAATGTTTGAATCAAAGATTTGATACATCCAAACTTATACCATGCATAATCCTTCAACAATATAAAAATGTGAAATTGTAATGAGTTATGTGTAAGCCAAGACTATGTATATGTAAAGTGATGTCACATAGTCTGTAGTTTACTGTCAAATATAAGTTGTTTTAAGATGTTTTAAGGGAATTTTCAAGAAATGTTAACATTTACTTACCCACAACAATGTTATTTCACCATATTGAACAATTTGTATGATCGGGATCTTTTCGTTGATTTAAACGATATGAATAAAGTTTATTATAAAATCTGTGAACATCTGTTTTTACCAACAACACATCTCACTCTACTCCCATCAAGCATTTCCATGACTATAGATTTAAGAAAGTAACTTTAATTTAGTATTATTATCATAATAAATGGTATGAAAACCCTATGTTTGTATAGTTTTTATTTATCCAATTACTGTCTAAAAAATGGTTGAAATCCAAATCGAACGTGAAAGAATTTTTATAAATATTTGAGGGCCCTAGAAGGCCGGTCATTCCACTTTGAGGGGAAAAACTTGCTGGTGAATTTATTTGTTAAATCAGATTATGATAAGAAAACTCATCAGTTGAAGATATTTAAGTTAGCTTCAATAAAAACGGTACAATTTGACACATTTCTGAAATATCAAGAAACGAACTTTTATCTACGTATATTCATTTATTTTTTGCGAAATTCGTGTCTGTGACTCGATTCCCCCATTCATTAGAGACTTAAGTACAATTAAAAAGGAGAAATTCATCGTATCATTGCTACAATTTCATTTGCGTTATACTTATACATTTTAATGATAATTTATACTAACATAACAATACATTACCCGTAGATTACTTTACAGCCCTTGTTGTTAGTAAATTTTCAATCTGTCTGCACACCATTTATATATAAACAGTGCATTCCGGAATTTACGAGCCCATTGTATAGTAAGGTCAGTCACTTTTTATATAATTTACATGGGACCAGTTGCAAAATAGAATGAACTACTGCATTTTTGTTTTAGAATAGCCCCTACTGAATAAATCTTGGTCAGAAGATGAGTGTTTCGATGGCCTGTTTGTTGGGGTCGTTCATTAACCCCGGATTTTTAATTGTTCTGAGACGGGAGTGGAGGGAAATGCGGCATTTCTCAATTTGTAAGGTTGGTGAAAGTAATATATAGTATGACTGTCATTTCCCAGATTCTCTTAAGTCTATCACCTTTCTGATAATCGCGTTTTCCTTATGTTTCAACACTGTGCCCTTGTTAGAAAAATGCCAAATTGGTGTCACCACCTGGAAACTTAAGGGGGAGGTGAATAACCCCTAGTCCTTGAAAATAGGTCAGATGCAACCGTTAGGAATTTGAGCAGGTTAATTAGCATTGAATTAGCAAAGGGAAAGTGTTTTAATGAGGACTTAAAATCTGTAATAAATCTGCCTGAATGCAATTTGAATTATTTTCTTTGAAATTATCAGCTTCGTTAATTGGCCTAATTGATTCTGGCTTGGCTGCTTACAATTCAATTAAATGAGAATATTTTTTCTGTATTTTTTTTTTGCCAATGACAAGATGAAAGTACAAAATATTGCAGGCACGTATGACGTTATATGATTAACTACATTTGCAGACGGTGAGTCTTGGGTGGCGGAAGACTTGGAATTTTCAGAATAATCAAACCCCATGTCGCCAGTAATTTAATTGGGTTTTCAATAGAATATCGATGGGCAAAACAATTGGAATTTTGAAGATTTAAATGATTAAATTATACGAATTAACCCTCAACCGGAAATTTTCCTTAATAACTATCAAGTAATTTAATTCAGCCTATATTTAGCCATTATTTGGCGAAAAAAATAACAGACACAAAAATGTTACCAACGATTTTAAATTCAATCCAAAAAAAAAATAATAATAAACGTTAATAAAATAGTTCAGCACTAATTAATGTCCGTGTATTTTCCATCATGTATTGAACGGCTACGATAACTAATCACAGTTGATTTTAAGCTCCTACAGAAGGAGGTGATAGTTGCAGCCTTTTGTAGAGATTTTATAATATTTTGATGTGATAGGAGTCTATTAATTACTTTTGGCGAAACTTACATTCAAAAATTGACCATTAATAGACAGGACTTGCAAAACTGGTTTATTTTCCCTGAAGTTCAGAACCCCTTATAGGTGAGACTCAAAATTGTATTAGTTTAGGTAAATAAAACTGAATTTGGAATTT
>JAUJYV010003050.1:0-10950 GCA_033995625.1 Ophyiulus pilosus | reverse complement strand
GGTGATACGAGAAAAGGAATGGATGGGTTGATGGGGTAAAGGGAATGGAAGGGGTGAAGGGGAAAAGGAAAGGGATTGGGAGAAATGAAAGGGTGGGGTAACACTAGAAAAGCTGCTTGGATGAAGGGAGGGAAGGGAATGAGAGGGATAATGGGTATGGATGGTTGAAGAAATGGGAGAAATGATTGGTTAGGGATGATGAGGGAAAGCAATGAATGGGATTGATGATAAAGGAATGGGTGAAATGATGTATGAAAGCAATTAGATAGAAAATGGGAGAAAAAATCCATTGGGGATAATGGGAAAATAAATAGGTGGTGCTAGGTGAGGAATCCTTGACAAGTTATTGTATTTTTCCAAAATAAGTTTAATTGCGGTGTTGAATTCGACCAGGATGTAACCTGGTGTGCACAGAAGCTACTGCTGGGAAAATTCTCTGTGCAACGTGACCTCCCTCAACGTCCACGACCACGCCCCTTTGCTTTCACAATTGATTTGTCCAAGTGGTGAATTGCTATAAATGCTGGTGAATAGAGAAAACAAGCCGAAGCGCCACGCCTCTTCCACATGTCCAAAACGGTGGGAGAGAAGGGTTAAGGAGAAAAAGGGGCAACTAGTCGTGTGGTTACATTTTCATCACAAATTTCACACTCGATGGGCCACATAAATTGCACTGCCCACTACGGCGCTCCAGTCGCCCGCGGCTCATTAGTCGCAAAACGTGACGCCATTACGCGCGTGACGACGCCATAAAGAGCCGCTCTGCATCCTGTTCGCTGCTCATCGATGCGGCGCTCCGGGTCACCAGGGGGCGCACGGCGCCGCGGGATGTTTAGGGGGGCTCCGTAGATGGCGCCACCGCAGCTTGTTGCGACTGCTATATGTAGGTGTTCTGGCAAAACTAATGTGTTTCAAATAAGTGTTTTCATGGTATATTTTAAGAGCATGTTCCGATTTAGAATGGGCCTAGAATTGACACTGAGACTGAACGGATGTGTAAATGGAACCCTTAATCTCGAGTTCAACCGCTCATCATTAGTTACCTCAAAGAACATAAACGTGACCATCCAAAATAGACAAATTAATAAGTTGAAAGGAATAAGGAGTCAATGGTGATGAATGGCAAGGGAATGACGTCAATGATGATGCCACATTGATGCAACGGTGACGTCACTGTGGTACCGTAAGCTTTTAGATATTGAGTGGTCTATACACGGTTGCACCAAAATCGTGTGCTTAACGGTCTTTCTCGGTGGTGCAGTGCGATTAGTTTTGGTGCAACCCGTCACTATATGGCGTGGGCCAAGCTGTGGCATTGCTTTCCCGCATTGGAAATTCGTAAGTGCGCGTAACGCATGCCATTCTCGGAGGTTTATTAAAGCGATTATGTTATTATTACTAAGCCAAATTAGTCACAGCAAGGTTAGCGCTATTACGCCCGTCCGTATAAGCCGCTGCGCCCCCGCTTTTCAGCTCACCTTGATCCCTCTCCGCTTCTATACAAGCCCCCGTGCGTGTGCTTTTTTTTGGGCTTGTTGTTGTAGAAGGGGCCGTTCAAAAAGGATTTTGGCAAAAATCGATACATCCACACCCGAGCTGTGTGTCCTGACCACTCCCACTGTACCGAAATCAGGCACAACCTGGTGGTGTACGAGACTGCCCTCTTTTGCCTAAGAGACCTTGCCGTTGGGGAGATGTATAGGACTACAAAATACATGAGATAATGAAATTAGGATTCCCACCTCTAACTTACGCGCGTCCTTTTTGAATGACCCATTTTTTGTTGTTGTTGCCCTCCCAATATGGCGTCGCCTTCCACCTGTTGCTCCCTCCCCCTCTGATTGGTTCCACGGGCCTGCGAGGGGCGCTTTGTTTTTGCCCCCCTAAACTCTCGTAAAGAATCGCGATAATGTGGGTCAAGGCGAGAGAAAAATCTTCGACACGTCGAATGGTTCCACATAATGAACGCCAGCCGGTGAGATCATCACCATCGGGGTGCTGACGGAACCCCCACACGGAATCAGGGGCCCATCGTCACGTGACGTCTCAATGCTGCGGCTGATTTTTCAATGCGCTTTTGTTCTCCTATTTTTTCAAAATATTGTTTTTGAACCAGATTTCGCCTTTTGACCTCTTGCGGAACGTCCGCCATCTTGAGGTGCTCCGGGCCTTGGCGTTGATTTGTTGATGGCTGGTTTCTCCAGCTTTTTATGTTGGCTCGTTCCCCGTTGTCCTTTTGTTTTCAACTCCTCTGGTGATTGGGGTGGGGCATTCTTCTTTCTTGCTATTATTCTCGTTTGTAACATGTTAAATATCCTTCATTCTCGGTTTGTGCCTATCATCGTGTATGCCTTTTTCTTGCATGTGTCATATTGTGTTCTTGTACAACACCTGGTGCAACTTTCTCCTGTGCACCATTTTGAATTCCTCTTTCCTTTACATCTTCCTCCTTCTTCTTCCATGATGTATTCCTTTCTCCTTTACACCACCACCTCCTTTCTCGATTCCTTTCTCCTGTCATCCCTTCCCCATTCTGAATTCCCCTCTCCTTCCTGTACATCATCATCCTTCCTTCCTCCATGATTGTTCCTTTCTCATCTACACCATCCTCCTTCCTCCATTGCTGCATTCCTCTCTCCTGTACGTCATCCTCCTTCCTTCCTCCATGATTGTTCCTTTCTCATGTACACCATGCTTTTTTCCTTTCTCCTGCACTCCTCCGTGTCTCCTAGAGGACCTAGACTCATTACTTTGTTTATCATCCTAATTTATGGTGACACATCCTGTGATCCTTCTTCGTGTGCCAATGACATCCTTTGTTCCCTTCTCCGTGCTCCATGCTCCATGTGCCTTTCCCTGTCTATCACATCCTACGGTCATTTCCTTTGTCTAACATCCTGCGCTCCTTGCGATAAAATGTCATTATAAACGAGTGTGACGGCAACCAAACTTTACAGAACCAATGCGCACAATGTGCCACTCTACGTGTAACCGGACTGGACTCGCACTATGGGTCGAGTACTATTCAAAGTCGGCGAGCTTTTTTTTAATAACCAAAAATGCAGGCATTGTTATGTAAATGTGCTGGTTAAACGTCCTCTTCTTTGTTGGCCTTTGAAGAGAAGTCTGCAAGTGTGCGAGGAATTCATAACTTGATTTGGAGGTGGACAAATGCATGCGAGAGTTTTAAGGAAGAAAAGAAAGAGAAAAAAAAGTCTTCGATAAAACGAAAAGTATTTTCGAGGAAGTTTTCCTTTTTGCCTAAAATGCGAACGCCCCCTTTTGGCCGCAGCTATTTCGTTGACGCCATCAACCGTCAGCATGGAGCCCTCCTAAAAGGCTTTGAGCTTTTTGGGTGGTCCACTACAAAACTTTCGCCATTTTCGAGCACGTTTTCGTTGTTGCCACGCATCGTCAATGTCAAATGAAATGGGTTACGTCACTGTTGCGAATAATGTGCGGTTTTGATAGCAGATCGTAATCCTGGTTTAAGGTTTTCATGCAAAAACCAAAGATCGAACCTCCGCTTCTTGGGCATCTCAGTGTTGCCTCTTTCTTTAGAGCTGCTTCAGAGTTGTCGTGTCTCGCAAAAATGATGCAAAATTCAGCAGACTTTGTCATATGCAAGATTCAGGAAGTTTTGTCATTGCAACATCTAGCAGGTTTTGTCATGCTTCAATTGGTTTTGTCAAATATATAGATTCTGCAAGTTTTGTGATTGCAGGATTCAACAATTTTTGTCATATGTTGATTCAGGAAGTTTTGTTATATGCAAGATTCAATACAGGTATTTCAGACTAATTGCCATTTGATTTTATCATGCATTCACCGAGTAAATCTAATGTTAAAGTAAACGTTAACAGAATTGCTTAACTGACCCTTAAATGAAACTTGTGGGCTCCTCGTATGGTGGGCGCCCAGAAGAGAAAGGAAAAATATGTATGGGGTTTTAAGGAAAAAAAACCCACCAAATAAACATGATTGTGCACTAATGGTGATGACCGGCGATGACGTCTTCCCTATTACATTCCATAGGTGACGTCAGTCGTGAGCAACATTTACGTAATTGGCATGCGCGTGCACGCGAATGTCGTTATTAATGTTGTGGTTTTTGTTGACATTTGACCCCTCGGTGAGCACACTTGCTTTTTAATATTCCGTTAACGAACCGTTTGGGATGTTCGTAAAGCAGATTTAAGACAATGGTATAAAACCTTTGATAGATGCTCCTGTCGTATCTTAAGACGGTTACGGTTTTCCACCACTTTTAAAAATTTTGACTCAAGTGTTCCTAGATGCGTTTACGAACGCGCGTTCTCGCAGAAAATATGGCCGAAAAAATAAATAAATAAATTTGTGTAAGCGGAACGAATTACTTGAAGGGAAATAAATTTCACAACTGCATTTGTATATTCATTTATATTACTTTAAGTGTTGGTTACCTTAGAAAATGTCAGCGTTTCACATGATTAATATTTGACCCAATTAAACCTTTAGACAAATTTATTATGCATTGAACGTAAATGTACTAAGTTATTCGTTTATTCAACTTTAGGTGAACCTAAAGTCAATACCGGCAATGCGAAAAGTTCACGAACACATGTTTTCTTATTTCAAATTGTTTTTAAATGTAATTGCATGTATCATCACCTCACAACATTTAGGTGAGAAAAATGGTGTAAACTAGTTTTTTGAACCGTGTTAAAGCAAAAATTGTGTTAAATTGGTGTATTTTTTGGACCTTGTTTGGGTTATGCGGTTAATAAAGGGAAAATCACACCCATTTACCGTAATACTCCCTTCCTCTCTAGAAGTTATGGAGCTAATATGCAAAATTGTCCATTCGTAATGACGTGAGATGTACGTCTTTGTGTTATTTTGTTGTAGAAGGGCGCATGCCTTTTAGCGCACGCGATGCAGCGGAAGTGAATCAATTATTTCCGCCATGCGCGTGGACGGTGAACAATTTGTTCCAAAAATGCAATAACAATCCATTCACGCTATACGCTGATGTGGAACTTTTTCTTTTCACCGTCTATTTTAATAGGATTCAAATTTCCAGGAAATTTGTGTTTTGGCTAAATTGTTGGTTAGAGGAAAACGTTTTTCCCCCAAAACTAGTAGTTACGAAGAACGCGGTTTAGGCCGACGTCCCCCCGACTCAATTAATGGCTCCTTAAAAGCAGGAATAACGTAGTATAATATGCGTGCCATGTCGTTCACTTTCTCTCTGCCCCTTGACCCCCAGCGTCCACGCCCCTCCTTTTCCCCTTCCTCGCATTTCCGCAAACTTTTTCGTTGTCCCCGCCCCCTTGAACCCCCTAAAAAATAGGATTTCCGGCTTTTGTTGCACATTTTTCGCCGAACCGAACTGAACGCGAGGACTATGATTAGGGTGTCCAGGAGCATCAAGATGGCGGACCCTGTCATTAGGCGTTGACACTCGGTGCATGGCGGGGCGACCCTTGAGGGCTCATAACGGCTTCTGAAAAGCACGTGCAACGAACCTCGGCTGTTTTTGTTGTTGTTGCAACGCCGTTTATATAAAAAAGAAAAGTCGGAAGTGGACTCGACGACCTTTGTCCAAAAAATGTATACGGCTCTTAACTGCACCCTTTTCTTGGTTGGAGCTAACGCTCCTTGACGCGAGAGGCTGGTAGCCTCAGCCGGAAACGCAGATTTCGGAGAGGGGTTGAATGTGCGCATGCGCACGAAACTGATTTTTACCGAATGTGTTTCACATCCGCTGAAACGAGGTTTATCATGTCTGATTTTTTGGATGCACCATGTTGTGTTTTTACACGGTGGATAATTGAGAATACAGTGTCAAAAACATGAAATATGGAAAATATTCATGTAAATAAAATCATGAACTGGTTTAGGAAAATATGCTATTACGTATACATGTAGAGTATGTTCTCATTTAAGTGATGCTCTATTAAGGGGATATTTAGTTTATTTGAAAATGCATGTATGTATGTAATGGTAAACTACTTAATAATACGGTCCAATCACACATAACATGTGTACGCTTCTGTTTTAACATGTTCTCGGTGGTAAAAGGTATTCTAAATAATGTAAAAATGGTGCGATGCATATTGGAAATGGGATTGATTACATAAACCACGTATATGGACTAATTCTAGGACCATTGTAATATCAACAATGGTGATCCCTGATGGTAGGCAAGAGGTGCTAGCTCGCGTGTATTGTGTGTTTGCCTGCATTTGGGGTGTTTTAATTGGCTGTAGTCTGACTCAACACCCCCTGGTGGAGTATGGACCATTCTGACTACATGTCCACTATGGCCCGATTAAGCGACCGTTTCATTAACGCGATACAACAAACAATAGAGAGATTAAGCCAGCCAACGCTTTAACGTTAACCTTAATGTTAGAGGCGGGAAGGGAGGAGCCACGGACTGATCTAATCAATGAATTAACTGAACGTGATTCTTCCCTTCCCGCCTCTAACGTTAAGGTTAACGTTAAGCCGTTGACTGGCTCAATCTCTCTATTAATATCGATACCTTTAAAATCTTCATAATTCTCAACTTTTACGATTTTGAACTTTATACAGGTGTATTTTCCCTATTAAGCGGCGTCTTGGTCCGATTAACCGGAATCCACTAGCTGTACTTTGAAAACACATTTTCAGAAATGTTTCTTATGACCTGACCCCGGTCTCTCCCAAAACGTTTACCCTAGCCGGACCCCCCCGTCAACCCCTCAGTGGCACTGCGAGCATTCATCAATGCCAAATGCAATGGGAAGTACACGGATCGAAACCGGGAAATATCTTCTTTTTTATATCGTTAATTGATGTTCGTCGAATTTTTCGTCTGGTTTTGTGTGTTTGACTTTTCCCAGCGCCCTCGTCATCAATCACCAGTTTTGTTTAAATTTCGGTTTCAGAACCATTTTTTTGCCATTTGAGCTTCAGGCACGCTTCAACATTCTTGCCTAATTGACTGTGAGAGGTCTTTGAGTTTACGATACATGTAGTTTATTTCTTGGTAGGCGAACGGACGTCGAGCAGACCTGTTGAATCTCTTGCTGAATCTTAGGCCATGTCTACATTTAGTAAAAAAGTTTCTCTCATACGACATAAATTTGTGTGCGTGCAACCAAATTATTGTCAGTGTACGTGCGCACAATTTTGCGTATTTGGGGGTGTGCGAACACGTCTGAACTTGACATAAATTTGGTAGTACACAAGAATTTGCGTAGTGTGTTGCATTAAGCGAACAATTAGATATGAAACACATCGCAAAAGTTGAAAACATTTATGTGTGTTCCATGCAATGACATTTGAAACACATCTCTGACTTTGAACACGTGGGAGGAAGTGTTCTAAAGTCCGGGTGACGTGTAGCTTGATTCACGTTTAGTTTGTTGCCCCCGACGCTACTGATAATGTATTATGTGTATTAAATAGCACGCACACGTCTCCCATGCAAATGTGGGCGGGTGCTTCCTCCCCAGCGCCACTTCCGCTCTTTTCAATGGAATTTAGTGACCTTCCCAAACAATACCGTGCGTTTTTCATGTGCAAAAAAATGCACTTGACATGCAGTGCAGGGAAGGGATGGATGGACGGACACAGTGGTCAGCCTTCGCTTTCCCTCTCTCTCTCTATACAATGGTCAGTGTCAATACACCTCTCTCTCTCTTTCTCTAAAACTTCCTCGTCGTTGGTCGTTCTGAATGACTAAAAGCATCTGCGCTTAGCATGCTAATGGGCTCGTTTGTGTGCTAATTCTGGCATTGTTCGGGCATTCCTCGCATTTTGACGGGTATACATCGCCATTGGCTGCTTGCATCATGTGATATCATGGTTGGCAAGGCGCGGATTCGGAGTTTCTGGCCTTTTGGAGAGACCCGTTGATCCGGCGAGGGCTTAACTGTTTTTATGAGATTCTAAGGGTGGAGGCGGTCAGTTTGACACCCATGATGACGGGGACAGGTCAAGAATGTTGCGTTCCAAATAGTAGAAAAAAGGGGCGTAGCCTCGTAGGCATATGATGTTATGTTTAGCACACCCCATTGTAAGATACAGATTTTAGCTGTTTTTAAATATGGAAAATGTACGGATTTTTTTTACTTGAATTTTCATAATGGTTGGTTTTCAGGAACGCATAGTGTTATAAAATCACTCACTGAATAATAAATCAGTGGACTATCGTTCTTTTAGACCACAATAGCATTCAAGCTACATTCTGTATGTGTTGCAATGCTCGGTTCCTGGATTCTCTAAACCCTACATGAATGGAGTGCGAATACTGGGTTTCTTGTAATTGTTCCCAATTTTTCTTTATCTCTGCAATGTCCCACTGTCCGAGACAGTCAGTTTGACACCCATGATGACTGGGTCAAGCCAAGAAATCGCCGCCCCAAATCCGAGTTTTCGGTACGCTTTGTGGGGCCTTCAGCTACACGTTGCAAATGCTAAGTTAACGAGCGCCACCTACGCGCGCGGATTGATATGTCGAGCAGATTAGTCGTGATTTGCATAACGCGCTGGTCGTGCCAATTCCCCCCCTCTCGACTAGTCCTGGTCACGCCAATCTGCGCTCATGACAATGCATCTGGGTTAACGCATGTTCGATCGGACATGCCGACCACTCCTGTCAACGCGCTAACAATGCTGCTGCATTGTGGGAACGTGACCGCCATTGTTCCGCCGCCATTTTTGATTGATTTTTCACGATTTTTCACAATCGGAATTCCAGCGCTTGCACTTTTCATATCCGCATTTTTCGAGTTGGTATGTCATATTGCTGGAACATGCAAAAAAGGGTCTCGCTTATATTTAGGCATATATCTCAAGTGGTTTTCGGGTTGCATATTGTATGTAGAGGAGTGATTAGGGGTGCTTATAGTAGCATAGAGTGGGGAATTATAGTTTGAATGCCAAGTGTATACTATAGTTGTTAGGGCTTGCTTAGTGTCGTCGCTTTCTATGAAAATCCAAAAGTGGTCCTCTGCACTTTTCTTATCGAGTTCCCAAGCTCCCCCCTCGCGACGTAATAAAAACGTTAATGATAATAATTTAATTGGCGATTTTTTTGGGCTTGTTTTTTGTTTTAATTGACGCTTTGATCATCTTGGTTCGGTTGCGCCTAAGCTAAAAGAGCGCTTCGCCGATTAACGATTGTTTTTGTTTATCGAATCGCACCTATTTTTTTTACCCCCCCTTTTCGTTTCGCTTTAATTGTGACCACGCCCAAGTCCGAATAATTAGCGATGGAGAAATTAAGCGGAAAAACAATGGAAGGCCGTGACCATAACCCCTAATTTACACTCATTAATTTCCAACTTTTTTTTTTTTAATCTCAGTTTATTTATAGCGCTCGTCACCCTTCTCTAAATCACGCCATTAAACGGACTTCAGTTGCGTCACGCTTCTCCGAACCTTTCCTTCCTCAAATATTTCCTTCTTTCCCTTTTCCCAGGATCTCTCTAATCCCTGAAACTTACCTGTATCCCCTCTTCCTTACGTAAATTCGTCTGTTTTGCATTTCCCAACTGCACATATTGTTCCCTAAATCATAAATCTACACACAACATCTCTTCACCAACATCCTCTATCCCCTCTTCCCTAATACCCTTTCTTCACCAATATCCTCTATCCCTTCTACCTTCTTCCCTTTTCAAATATTCTCTCTCCCTACTTCCCTAATTAAGCTCTCTCCACCAATATTTTTATCCCTAACACCTGGTTTTTCCCAATCTGCCATGATTCCCTATAGAGTATTTCCCAAGTCTCCCCAATTGTATCTCCCAGCCGTCCTTAAGTTCCCAATTCCCCTCCCCTTTTTCCTCGTTGTGACAAATAATTGACATTGGAGGTGGGTAATCACTTTCCCTAAACCCCCCTTCGACTTCATGAATTATTAATCAGCTAACATGTTCGGCAAAGGCGAAAGTGGCAGGTGGGGGTTTCTATTTTTCCCTAACCCCCCGCCTTTTTTTCTTGCCTTGAAACGTTGAAAAGTCAATTTTGCGTTAGCATTGAAAGGTCTTTGAAAAAAAAAAAACTTCATCCATTCTTCTTCTTTTGTAGCATTATCATTATTTTTTTTTGTGTGGAAAATTATGAAAATGGAAATTTCAGTGAAACATTGTTATTTGTTATGAAAACTCGTCTTTTTTTTTTCTCAATAGACCATTGTTTCTCGCCTCTCGTTTTTAAACAGGTTTGACCCCCTCCTCAGACACCCCCTGACCCCTTCCCCCCTCGCAGTTGATTCAATCAGTAACGAGGAAGTAGTCGAGGGTTGCGAAGAAATAGGGTTTTTGCCCTCGTTTAATTTCGCTTATTGACAAGAAATTTGCATGAAGGTCGATTAGGAGGGAAAATGGCCGTTGACCACGAAGATGGCGAGGCTTTTTTTGTGCTTCATTTGAATGATTCATGATGGCGTTTATATACGACGTTTGTTAGTTTTTACGTTTACTTACGCCATTCGGTGTTACGCGGTGACCGGGGAATCGTCAGCGATTACGACCGTCAAAACGCACCACTTTTACCACGCCCCCTCTGTTAACTTCGAGGGCTATCCAAGATGGCGGCCATGTCAGAACTCCTGGTGGGGGAGATGAGAAACATACTGGCAACATTAATTTTATAAAAATATTCTATATTCCATATCGAGGCATTTGCAATGTATCTTGGAAAAGGGGCCAGTCATTCAAAACGTCCTTTTTGAATGGCCCCTAATGCGACCAGTCGCTTATTAGGGCCACTAATTGAATCCTTACGGTCTTTAGTAGCTACTTGATAGTAAGACCTCCAAGTACTGTTGGTTTCATATACTGTACTACGGATTCCGGTTAATTGGGGCACTCTTTTGGAAGTTTTGGGTCTGTCCCAAATAGCCGGAGTTTCAGATTTGACACAGATTGATCACAAAAGTATTGTGATGATATATATAATTCCAACTAAAAC
>JAUJYV010003049.1:0-10951 GCA_033995625.1 Ophyiulus pilosus | reverse complement strand
TTTAATCTCCCATCAATTTAATCGTCCAGAAACTAGTCCGGATGATCCGCTAAAGCTAGGAAAACCTCCCACCAATTTAATCTCTCATTATTTTAATCTCTGATCAATTTAATCGTCCAGAAACTAGTTCGGATGATCCGCTAAAGCTATATTAGGAGAACCTCCCTCCAATTTAATGTTTCATCATATAATCGTCCAGAAGTTAGTCTGGCCGATAACGTAAAAGTTAAACCATGAATTTGTGATTTAACCGAAACATTTTTATAGCAGCAAATCTTATTGACTAGATAAATTCTAGCTTGGTCATCGCTGTTATCGAATCAATTAGGTTTGCCACTACAAATCTGTTGAAATGGGATAAATTTAATCAGAAAAACATTACTAGTCATTCAATTATATAAAATTTCACTTCCTTTGTAACCTTGACTACTATTCCCTATAGAATCACTGTGCCTTCATTATTATCATATTTCTGTGATTCACCTGACCCACTGTCTTTTGATTACCATATTCCCGTGTTTCAACTGACTCACTGTCTTTTGATTAAAATATTCCTGTTTCACCTGACCCACTGTCATTTTATTCCCATATTCCTATTTTTCACCTGACCAACTGTCTTTTTATTACCATATTCCTATGTTTCACCTGACCCACTGTCATTGTATTACCATATTCCTGTGTTTCTCCTGACCTACTGTCTTGTAATTACCATATTCCTGTGTTTCAACTGACTCACTGTCTTTTGATTAAATTATTCCTGTTTCACCTGACACACTGTCATTTTATTCCCATATTCCTGTTTTTCACCTGACCCACTGTCATTGTATTACCATATTCCTGTGTTTCTCCTGACCCACTGTCTTTTGATTAAAATATTCCTGTTTCACCTGACACACTGTCATTTTATTCCCATATTCCTATTTTTCACCTGACCAACTGGCTTTTTATTACCATATTCCTATGTTTCACCTGACCCACTGTCATTGTATTACCATATTCCTGTGTTTCTCCTGACCTACTGTCTTGTAATTACCATATTCCTGTGTTTCAACTGACTCACTGTCTTTTGATTAAATTATTCCTGTTTCACCTGACACACTGTCATTTTATTCCCATATTCCTGTTTTTCACCTGACCCACTGTCATTGTATTACCATATTCCTGTGTTTCTCCTGACTCACTGTCTTTTGATTAAAATATTCCTGTTTCACCTGACACACAGTCATTTTATTTCCATATTCCTATTTTTTACCTGACCAAATGTCTTTTTATTAAAATATTCCTATGTTTAACCTGACCCACTGTCCTTTGAATACCATAATTCTGTTTTTCACCTGACCCACTGTCCTTAGATTACCATATTCCTATTTTTCACCTGACCCAAGGTCTTTTGATTATCTCATTCCTATTTTTCATCTAATTCACTGTACACTAATAGTCAGTCATCCCACCATTTAATTGCTGAACCAATTTCTCTTTACCACTAATCCCTGTATCACCATTGTCTTTTATTTCACTTATTCCATTCATTATTGAACCATTCGATCCCTCTATTACAATTGCTATATTTCACTTCAGCCACAGTATCCTTAATAATAATCTAACAATTTAATTGCTGAACCAATCCCTAGATTATCATTCCTCTTTATTTCACCTATTTATTACTTGATCAATTTCATGAAGAATGTTTCAATTATAATATATTAGTTTATTTAACCTCCTATTAATTACTGCATCCCTGTCGTTTAATAAATATTTCGTTATTTTATTTCAAAAATTATTGCCCTCTGGTAACTAATTTTCCTATTTCACCTATAAAATTGCTCCGGCACTCAATTGTCAAACAATTCCCAGTTCATTTCAATCTATTTTCCCCATAGTTTACCTCCCATGCATCCCTATTCTCAACCGATAATTAAAATAGTTAAGTAATGAAAAAACTTATCTTCATAAATAATATTTCCATTTTGTTGCATCTTCTGAAAAACTATAGCCCAAGTTCTAAGACTGAAACCGAAAAAAAGTTGAAATACTGAAAAACTAAACTTAAATCATGCAAATAACACGCAAGAAAAAGTAATTAAACACTTCAAAATATTTATCGTAAGTATCGATGGAAATTCTATACAAGGAAATCTTTATAAAAAAAATGGATTGCCATAAAAACAATCAAAACTCGTGTAAAACAAAACCAACAAAAAAATAAAATAAAAACGGCGAAACTACTTGGCACCAAAAAATTGAATCGTTTAATTATTTTCAACATTTAACTTAATACTAATAATACCCTACTCCATTCAAGTGATGTTTTCCTTGTTTATTAAAGCTCAATACCGAAATTTCAGTCGTGAATTGTTGTCAAAAAAAACAACACGTATAAACATGGTCGAAGAATTTAAAAACGTATGCATCGACTTTTCCGAGGCGTTAAAATCTAAATACATTTCTCAACTTTTAAAGCAGCTGTGCATTCTGTTTAAAACCATCAAAAAACGATTTTATATTTCTATGAAATCGATCAAACTTGTGTCAAAATAAAAAGTGCTTAACCATTGAAAACCGAGAAAATGCAACAGTCAAACTTTCCAATATATATGCCTTCAATTTTGCGATGAATGTAAATTTGTTTTAAATCACAGTGAAATAATTTGAAATTTTTATTTCAACAAACTTGAAAGTTTAAATTTCTTAAAAATTATCTGATTTCATTCAAAACAAAAAAACAGGAAATTAAAACCCTTCACATATTTTATAATTTTTTAAATTTAAATTATATTTAGCGTTTTTGAAAATAAAAGTGAACAAATTCAAGTTGTGTATAAATTCAAGAATACAAAACTATTTCTTTTAAGAATAAACAAAGCTATCAATATTGAACAAGTTCCATTTTATGTTAAATTTAATAAAAATAAAACTACAATTGTTAAGTCGCTAATTATTAATTTAAAAAAAAAATAAAGAAAGAATGGATTCTACGTAGTCTTGATAATTTGGATTGTTAGGAAAGGAGGTAGTATTTACGAAAATTTGCATTTCATGCTTAATATTTCGGTAAAAAATATTTGAATTCGTCTTACCTCGTGTAGATATAAGCGAAGTTCAGCTAAAAATGATTCATCATTTTCATTATTATAACCTACAACAAAAATAGAAACCATTATTATTAAAATAATACGAGAAATAAAATTAACACATTAAAAGTTTCGTACGGGATTAAAACATTTATTTTCGACCACACGTTAACTTAACCAATACTGAGATTCTTTATAAAAATCCGGAATGTTCTTGCATGTTAGTTAAAGGTAACATTTACAAAAAATTTGCATGTTATGGTTACTTTTTGTCACTAATATTTAAATTTGTCTTACCTGGTGTAGATGTAAACGAAGTTCGACAATAAATCCTTGTAGTAAACATATCCTTGGAGTTGAAAGCAGAAAACTGACACAAACTTTATTGGTACGACCTGGAAAAATAAATTAGAAATGTAAAT
Source organism: Ophyiulus pilosus (assembly GCA_033995625.1). Lineage (NCBI taxonomy): Eukaryota > Metazoa > Arthropoda > Diplopoda > Julida > Julidae > Ophyiulus > Ophyiulus pilosus. The sequence goes on along the minus strand of JAUJYV010003049.1, from coordinate 7,458 downwards.
TAGTAAATAATACAAGAAAACAATATAATAAGTTTATTAAATTCCCAACGAGATTAAAATATTCATTGTCGATTTTTATTCCAGACAAACCTCATTTTATTCGTAATAAACGTAAAACTTATTCAATTATTCAAATATTAATCATATTATATCATAATTTATTTTTCAATTGTAATTAAAAGTAAATTTGTTTCAAATTCAAGAACGAAACTATCATTGATATCAAAAAAGAGAAATTTAATTTAAAAACAAAATCGAAATTGATAAGTAACCAAATTATTGTGTTAACAAAAATGATTTAGTTTTAGTCTATTTATCTTCATAAGAAATGTTTAATTTAATGTGTTTGTTTGAAATACGAGACAACGAAACTATCATCGATACAAAAACAAAACGTGAATATCAATATCGAATACGAGTTTAATTTTAAATCAAATTTAATAATAAAAACTACAATTTTTAAGTTAAATAATGACTATTACTTTAATAAAAACAGTTATAAAAATGTATTTCAATTTTAACATAATAATCTAACATTTTTAGTTGATTCTCATGTACGTTACATTTGCAATAAAAAATTACATTTTAGATTATTAATATTTTGTTACAAATGTTTGAATTATTCTTACCTGGTATTTATATATACAAGAGGAAGTTAAACGACGAATTCTTCCAGTTGATAAGTAGAAAAATGACGAATTGTATTATTAGTATGATCTGCAAAAAATAAATAAAAATAATACAAGATAGAAATAAATATAATATTAAGTCCGGAATGAGATCAAAACAAAACATTGCAATTTAAATTATTGTTTCACATCAAAAACTACTTAAGAGATAAAAAAAACGTTAATAAATTAAATATCCATTTAAACATTTTGAAAACTTTTCAAAATTGAATAAACCCAAATGTATAGTTTATACAAATTAAACAGGAAAACTAATACATCTACAATCGAACTTGGATAATATTGAAGTTTTTTATTTTGATTTTTATACGAGATGACTGAAAAATGTATTATAAAATTATCGCATAAACTTGTAAAATTCATATAAACAAAATATCCAAAATATCACTCGCAAATGTTAAACATTTTTAAAATTTATCTCAGATATTGTTTTTTCTAAAATGTCAAATTTCTATAAAAATAAACAAAAAGTGGCAACTATTTTAAATTGCAAAACACATTTGAACGTCCAAATTTAATAATCGCAGGTTTATTTCGTCAATAGCATATAAAAAATATTCTACAGGATAATAAAATTTCCGGCTTTGCCTTACCTGAATATCGGCAAAAGTATCCTTAAAAATGCGGAGCAAACGAACCGGACCACCAACGTCGAAAATCGGGAGTGGAATGCGCGAAAAGAGGCGGAATTGGCCTTTTATACCTGTGAAATACTCGATTCTGATTGGTCGGATAAATATCCAACTCGACGTTGATTGGTTCGGCGCCCGAACGTTAAAATGGCGGCAAATGTTCTAACAATTTTGAAAAATGGAACATCGGCTCTCGCGGGGGGCGGATTCGAGGGTCGTTCAAACACGACTTTTGCTACATTTGTTGTGGCTGATGTTTGGACAATTTTGAACTTTTTTGAACTTCCCCCGCTGGATTCTATCAAATTTACGAATTTTGAGGAAAATTTGATAAATTCGTATTTATTGTGAATGAAAATCATACATTCGATTGAGCTTCGACCTTCCAGGATCATCTAGGAAGTAAGTTTTACTAGTTTCTAGCGAAAATTTGGTGTATTTTGACTGAAAATCACCATGCAGTATACACACCATAAGTAAGGTCAATCTAAAGCCAATTTAAGAGGTTTTTGGCCAGATTTAAGAGGTTTTAGTGAATGGCAAATCACGTATGGCATCTCTAAGTACTGGATAGTAATGACAGTTAGTACACTGTCCTTATACTAAGTTCAAATTAGTTGCTATACATGTTGTACACTTTTGGACAATTTTGAACTTTTTGAACTTCCCCCGCTGGATTCTATCAAATTTACGAATTTTGAGGAAAATTTGATAAATTCGTACTTATTGTGAATGAAAATCATACATTCGATTGAGCTTCGACCTTCCAGGATCATCTAGGAAGTAAGTTTTACTAGTTTCTAGCGAAAATTTGGTGTATTTTGACTGAAAATCACCATGCAGTATACACACCATAAGTAAGGTCAATCCAAAGCCAATTTAAGAGGTTTTTGGCCAGATTTAAGAGGTTTTTGTGAATGGCAAATCACGTGTGACATCTCTAAGCACTGGATAGTAATGACAGTTAGTACACTGTCAGCGATCACTGTCCGCATGCCAAGTTCAAATAAGTTACTATACATGTTGTATGGGAACATTATTTATTCAGTTTTTGGCCAGATTTAAGAGGTTTTTGTGAATGGCAAATCACGTGTGACATCTCTAAGCACTGGATAGTAATGACAGTTAGTACACTGTCAGCGATCACTGTCCGCATGCCAAGTTCAAATAAGTTACTATACATGTTGTATGGGAACATTATTTATTCAGTTTTTGGCCAGATTTAAGAGGTTTTTGTGAATGGCAAATCACGTGTGACATCTCTAAGCACAGGATAGTAATGACAGTTAGTTCACTGTCTGTATACCAAGTTCAAATAAGTTGCTATACATGTTGTATATTGAAGACAGTAGCCTATCAATACGGTAAAGGGCAGTAGTCCACTTAGATTTAAGACAGTGTCTGTACAAGATATTTACCGACTCCATATGAGATGTATTATTTCAGTTTTTCAGTCTATGCTCAGGACAGCAGGGCATTTCAATTGAAGACAGTGTATGTCAGTTCCTGCGTGAAACGTATGAAGTGTGAAGGCAGTACGCTGTCTTTAAAACAGGATGCCATTTTAGAGATTCCTCGATGCCCTACAATCCGTAGTAATTTTTCATTGACAACATCGTAATTTGACACATTCGGTAGATTTTATTTTCGTATGACGTTGGAAAACGGTTCATAAAATTTATAGAAAAACATCTCGATTATTAAATTATGTACAAAATAATGACGTAATGTGTGTGAAAATGTGCGAATCTCACATTTGGACGATTACTGATCGAATGAAAAATAAAGTTTTCGCGCGCACTAATTATGGATCAGCATTATTATATTTGGCAGATTTTCCTCCGTTGCACTGACCGGTTAGTTGACTGGCCAGTACGGGAGAACAGACTACGCTAAATTATGACATTATAATGGAATGGAAAGGTATTAAGCGGAGGTTTCGTTGAAATCCAGTAATTCCAACAAACGATTTCGTGCTTTCCAAGATGGTCCAACTTTTGACAACTTTCAAATCTAAAAAAGACAAATTCCGATAGCTGCCAAAGTATTTGACAGCATTTGCAAACTTAAACGTCCGAGTTTCTCGTTAAAACTCGCAAAAAAAACAACTCTCGTGGCCCCATTTTGTATCACGAATTGCATCACAAAATCAACGTTGAAAACTTAATTCTTGTCCGGGGCAAAAATGGTCACACGCCGCAATATTTACCCAATTCGCAAAATAAAAATATCGGCGAAACCTGCCGCGCTGGATTATGCCTCGCACGAATCGGACCAAACTTTAAGGCTCTACCGAAAAGAAGAAGAAAAATAATAATAATAATACGGTGGAACCCTGCGAAGAAGCTTTTCGAGAGACCGGAGCTTCCGAATTTCTTAAGCGGGAACAAAATTATTTGTCCTTGCGAGCATTTCTCCCGAAACCCGAGAGAGGTACCAGAAATTTCTCAGTAAACTCTTCAGTTTAACAAGTTTTCCCGGCTTAAGCAGTTTGAAAACTCCGGTCCCTCGCAAAACGTATCAACGGGGTTCTACCGTACGCGTATAAAAATCTGAACTCCGAAAGAGTTACGTGACGTTCGTCTTGTTGTTCTGGAAGGGAAGGTAGACGAACTGCGTGCACTCGATGGAGGAGCGGCACAGAGGACAGCGCTCGCACATCGTGGCGCAGCTGTCGCAACACGCCACGTGCCGGCACGGAAAGAAGGCGGTGCTGATGTCCGCGTCCATGCAGATGCGGCACAGCAAAGCGTCCTCGAAGCTGTCCAGACGCTCTCGAACGGCCTGAAACACGAACGAAGACTCGAGATGTTAATCCCACTCCTCGTGTTACGGAAAAACGTCGCGCGGGTTTCCTCCGCTACGTCGCAACTTACCAAACACGAAGGTCGTTTACACATCGCATTCACGTCGACGTCAAACTCCATACAGCAATGGTCCGGGTCGTCCATTTCGTCCTCGTCGGTGAACGACAGCGACTTCCTGCGCTTGAAAGCGGATCTGGAGGCCTTGCCGCCTACCGCCGAGTCGCCCGCCGTCTCCGCCTCGCAGTTTCCGGACTCTCGCTTGGCTTGGTAGAGGGCTCGCCTGGCGTTGTCGTAAACCTCCCTGCACGTCAGTCTCACGTCGAACACGTAGTTCTTGCCCATGGCAGTGTTCTCGTTAAACAGGGAAATGATGGTGCCTTTCAGGTCGCGGATGAACTGAGTGGTGACGGAGCGCCGCACCGTCTCGCAGCTGTAGAAGGCGTGCTTCTCGGTGATGGCGCGGTAGATGCTGTTGGCCGATTTGCTGCCGTCAAACTTCAGCTCCATCGTCTGGGGCGCCACCTCGGCACCCTCGGCGAAAAAGGTGAAGAAGAAGCACTTTCCGGTGTGCGTCGCCATGTTGACGCACTGGTAAGGAATGCTTTTAACGGGAGAGACGCGCAGATTAGGTCATGGAACTATTTTATCGAAGCATTAACCTAAAATCGAGCACTTTCACCAAAGCTCGACTCTCGTACCTTTGAATGAGATCCCTCGAGTCCACGTTGTAAATGTTCACGCCCTCGGGTCCGACCCCTAAGAAGACAGACTCGCCGGTCATCATTTTAGCGAAGAAGACCTCCTCCCCGTAGCACTTCAAAGCCGAGGCCTCCTTCAGCAGCCAATATTCGGCTTTTGTTCTGCTCCAACCCTAAACGTTCACGAGAGAATGCGAGGAATTAAGTCACTAAAATTGAGGTAGGGGCAATTAGCAGACACGCAGTATGTAGATGATGAAACGAGAAACAAACTCAACTTGCCATTAACTTCTTATGTGCCTCAACCACGTCATCCCAGAACGTGGACTCGATCTGTGTGTACTGGTCGAGGAAAGTCTTGTAGGAAGCGTGGAGGTCGTTGATGGCTAGCAGGCCGGCCACCACGGTCGTCCCACCGTGCTGAGTGCCCTTGTGGTAGTCGCCGAATTCCGCTTGGGCGATGCAGGCCAAGAGCGGCGCCAATTCGTTCGTAGCCGGCCTGAATCTGCCGCTTTGCAAATCGCACTTGACGTGCAAGTAAAACTGGTGCCTACATAGAGAAACGGGACATGTTAGCGCTACATTTGCAGCGGGCCTCGACGGCTTTAGCGCAACATTCGCCGAATCGTCCACTTTGCAAATCGTGTCTCAACACCTCCTTTAGAATGATGCTACAATGTTATTACCGTGTTCGTACATCGCAACACTCGTAGCATTATTCCCGATCGGTGGGCCTCGAGTTGAAAAACGACCTTACCTCGTGCTTTCCTGCAAAATCAAGTGTGGCGGTACGAAAAACTTGACCCTCAGGTGCAGCCTGTACGGCAAAGGACCCGGAACCTGCTGCCTTATAGGATTCCTCATGTTTAGCCAGAGCACTTCATCCCGAGGGCAGCGATACTGAAGACCGAAGTAGTCCTCTTCGATAATGCCCAGCTTGGTGCACACCTGGAACAGGACAAAAAGGCAACCGTTACATTCTTGTAGTGCGATTTTGAACCAACAGACGCCGCATATCGTTAAAGTCAGAAAAACGCGATTTTTTAAAAATCGCACCGCGCAAACGTGCTACATTTTTAAACACGCATAAAAATCAAACATTTACCAGTTGTTTTTATTTTACGTAGGAATAAGCCATTGCTTTTATTAACGAGTTCCGATTTGCGTGCACGTGAGGCACCGGAAGTGACGTCGTCGTCGCGTGCACCGTCACGTGCAAAAGATCGGAAAAAAACCCATTCCAAATAAAAATGGAATTACTGCATTTAAATTTTATTTCATTAATATGCTATTTTATTTCGCTACAACTAGATATTTCCTCCCCCCCTCCCCCGTCTGTTCTATGAGTTTTTTTAAATAAATTTAATAACATCGCAACAAAGAAGATCATAGGTTCAGCTTGTTATATATATATATCAGCAAGGTAATTATGCAAAAATAGGCCGAATTCATAGCGTCGTGTTTATCGTAAGCAAAAATCACACCGCGCAAACGTGCTGCAATTTTTAATACGCCTCAAAATCAATCATTTGTAAGATTGGTTTTTTTAAAATTATAAGTAGGAATAAGCCGTTGCTTTTATTATGTGAGTTCCGATCTGCGTGCACGTGAGGCACCGGAAGTGACGTCGTTGTCGCGTGCAAAAGCTCGAAAAAAACGTTCCAAAAAAAATGGAATTACCGATTTCTTATTTTATTTCATTAATTGCTAACTATAACTAGATATTTTTTCCCCCCGTCTGTTTTATAAGTTTTTTTAATAAATTTAATAACACCACAGCAAAGAAAAACATCGTTTCAGCTTGTTATGTATATCAGCAAGGTAATTATGCAAAAATAGGCCGAATTCGCAGTGTCGTGTTTACCATAAGCAAAAGTTTAAAATAATCATTCGTCGCTTTGACGATTTTTACTATTTTTTCATGAATTAATTAATTAATGTTCGTAACATATTCATCATGGTTTTTAAAGTTGTTTATGGGCGTACTTCGCTAATACGGTATAGGTTTTGTTCCGGGCACATGCCGCAGAACGATGAACACCTGTAGCTTGTTGGATATTTGGACAGATTTTTCCATTCGACGGAGCGGAAAATTTACTTGTGTAATTGTAATGCCTTTTGGTCTCGGTTGGCAAGGTTTTAATCCCAATTAATTTCCTCGCTTCGGCTTTGGAAAGTTAACGAGAATGAATTGGACGGGACCCCAATTATTCCCGAGCGTATTCAGATGTAAAAAAAGCGTTTGAACCATTATTCAACCTTGTTTTTATCTTTAATTTCGTAAACAGGCAGGTTGACCTCCGGTGCGATGAATTTGTTTACTTTCCGTGCACAATTCATAGGAATCAGAAAATAAACGTTTATAAAAATAACAGACACTCCGATGGAACTGGTAAACACGCTCGTCTGGAAAAATGCGACATAACGCAAATAGTGTAGTGCAGTGCAGTGCAGTGCTGAACACTACCGAAAATGTGCCACAACGCAGTGCCGAACACTACAGCTATAGGGAGGTTGTGTAGTGAAGTGTAGTCTGCTGTACTGTAATGTAAATCCAATACAGTGATACCTCGAGATACGAGTTTAATTCGTTCCGTAACCTTGCTCGTATCTCAAAGCAATTTTCCCCATT
>JAUJYV010003048.1:0-10957 GCA_033995625.1 Ophyiulus pilosus | reverse complement strand
TAAGTCGCTACTGATGTAGGAGAATTCTCCTGAAATTGGGTACGACCCCCCTACCACATGGCATTTATTTGCTGACTATAGGGTACTGAGTTGAATTGAATTGAATTGAAGATTTTAGGTTTCTTTAATTTTTGATCTTTGATCCAGTCTTGAAGCCATTGTAGGGAACAATTTCAATGAAACTGATTGCCTGAAAAATATAAATTATTACAAATTTTAGCTCAACATCCTTATTTTGTTTTTGTAATTTTTTAAGTTTAAAGTTAAATTACGAGGTTAAGATTTTAATTTCCATTTAACAGAAATTCATCGAGTTTAAAACATGTGATTTCACAGTTTAGTTTAGTTATCTCACTTAAAAATATTAATATACTAGGATTTAATAAAGTTAGGTTGTTCTCATTGTAATTAATTCAAATATTACTTCTTAAAACAAACTCTTGTAACAAAATATTTTACAAATTCTGAATAGTATCGGTTACAAATTTTGTCAATTGGTTGCAATAATTTCAAAAAACATCCTGCTTTGAAATTTTTAAATTATCATAGCTAGTTACTTTAAATAATATAAATTTTGACAACTGAAAAATTATACACTCTTACATTTGAAGAATTGAGGTTTAAGATATTAAAATTATACTTGCCATGTAAGTGAATTATTTCTAAGGTGTTGATGAATGGATCAAATGTTCCTTCATCCAAAGATATCAGTTTGTTACTATGGATATCAAGACGCAGAAGATTGTCGAGACCCTGAAAACTTCCGTAGCCAAACTTACGAGTTCATTGTTGTCAAGAGACAATTTTTTCAACTTGGCCAAACCTTCGAAGGCATTTGGTAATATTCTTCTAATCTGATTATGATACATTTCTAAATACTCCAAGTGGTTGCAATTCCCAAATGCCCCAACTGGAATTATTCCACTGCTGATTGTTAAATAGGTAATGTCCAGATGAATTAATGCTGAACAAGCGGTGTTGATCAAGTCACAAGGTACATCTTTCATTTGAAAATGATCGAATGACAAATAAGTGATTTTAGTTGATGCGAACATGTTTGCCGGAAACACGGCTGGATTGGCACCCGTAATCTCAACGCGGTCAGCATTTTTGTTGCTCGCGATGAATTGTGTCGCGTAGTCACCATCTTGTTTAGTTTTTAAGTTTTTGCATTCTATTTTGATGGATTTATCATATTTTTCTGTCCTGCATGTTGCTCTTCTCTGACTTTTGGATGCAGTTATCGCCATGATATCGAAATGTCATACTGTGCATCGTAATCCTCGAGTGTGCCGGTGGTGCTGTTTTCCTCCTCGTATGAAGATGAACTGTTTAATATTTGTTATGTCGACCTTTCTTTATGTGAATTAACCTTTTTTATTTTTGAATTGGTAAGAGACTCGACCTTTGCAATTTGAAATTATTAATAAACACTTTTTAGAAAATCCCGATGGGTTCTCGGAAGTGTCATCGCATTGTTAAATAACGGATGTATAAATATCTTTCCTATTTGAGATAATTTATCAACTTTGCACCGGTTAGGGTTGATATTAAATCAGTTGAATCCTTTATATTCATCACAATAGTAACATTTTTTTAAAGAGAGTTTCTTCTATAATTTTATTTTAAAATGTACACATCTACTGATAAACCACTCTTGAATTTTCGTGACTGTGAAATTGGACAAAGTCTCGCGAAATTTCATTTTATCTGAATATTTTATTCAACTAAAACCATTACTAAGTTTTTTTAAAATTAATTACAGTTTGCGCAGTTAAGTATCAGACTAATGAAATTTCAAACACGAATACATAAAACTAGCCAATTGTAAAAAAACAATTGATTAAATGATAAATAATTAATTAACTGCATAATCAGTACTTTGACGGGCGTTTTTTTAAGAAAAATCCAAAAATCGTCATAATAACAAAGGATAAAAACAATAATAATTACATTTTTTGTATCATAATATCCCAATTTCTTAAATTGAGTCTTATTTAGATTTGTAGTTGCTAATTAGATGCAAGTTAAGACATGTTAATTAGGATGAATGTTCCAGTTATCCTTGTAGATAGCTGGCTCCATCAGTTGGTCATCTGGTCACTCTGGTCGTTGGTAAAGTGGTCCATTAACAACAATAAGTTCATGGACGTGGATTTTGCTGATGATGCTGTTTGTGGTTGTTCTGTTGATGCTATTTGTGGTTGTTCTGATGATGCTGTTTGTGGTTGTTCTGATGATGCTGTTTGTGGTTGTTCTGTTGATGCCAGTTGTGGTTGTGTTGTTGATGCTATTTGTGGTTGTGCTGTTGATGTTGGCTCTTCATTTTTGCAAAAATTCAGAGTTTTAATATCGCCATGTATATCTTCACTGCAGGTAATTTTTTCATTCAATTTTGACTTCAACCATTGTATGGAACACTGGCATTGTAAAGGCTCTGTAAAATAAATTACACAGTTTTAACTAAAACTAGAGAGTGTACGTGACAAAAGGTACTGGTCCAAAGTTAACACCACTGACCCAAAGCAGGCCAAGATATCCACATTTTACGGTACTTATCAAAATGTGTCTTACCGTGAAAGTAAACTTCTTCTATCGTGTTTCTGAAAGTATCAAATGTTCCCTCATCTATGCTGTCCAGTTCATAATTGCCGTAAAGTCGAAGGTGAACTAGCTGGTTAAGACCTTGAAAGGTTTGAGACGGGTATATTAGAGCAGAGGCGGGAAAAGGGAGGAACCAAGTCGCTATCTAGTATAAATGTCCCCTTTGTACCTTTTATAGAAAGAGATGACAAGTTGTGGTCAGGCTCTGGGTTCTTTGAGCTGGATTATCTCCGAGGAACTCATCTTCACACAGCTGCATCTCACCCCTCTGGTCCATCCCTATTAACCCTCAAACTACCAGGATTTTTATAGTGCATTTCTTACCACTGGGGTCCAAATGGACCCCCATCACTGAATACATGCAAAATTAACGTTTTTACACAATATTATCAAATATTTGTTATAACACGTTACCATAAAGACTCAACTAAAGACATAGTTTCATTTTTAGAAACATAAGTTAGATCATCTTCACACATAATCATAATCACTAGAGCCTGTAATCTGTTGAAAAGTCAGATTCGTTTTCACTTGCACTTTCTGAAGACTCTCTGCATGAAATATGGTCCTCACTTGAAACACTGTTTTTTATAACAAATTCCTCATCACTGCTATCTGAATCTTCACTAGCATCAATTATCTATGTAGCTATCAAATTTTTAGTTTCATAAAATATTTAGCTTCCAAGGCAAAGAACTTTACTACTCAACATTCAAAACAAATGAAGAGAGAAATATCTGTGCAGCATAATGCTTACTGTTAGATTGATTGATTCATATGTTGCAATAAGAAAGATTGGTTGAATTATTTTTGTACAATATTGGGTTTGTCCTTGAAAAGCTGTTTCAATATAATACTCGCAGCTAGATTTTTCATTCGATGCAATAAGTATAAATTGGTTGCATGACGTCTTAGAAAAACTTTCTTGATAAAAAATCATGCATAATTAATATTTATTTACATTTATAGCTAGCACATTACAATGCTAGTTTATTGCTGGTTTAATGCTGGTTTATTCCTATACAACAAAACAAAAATAAATCGTTTTTGGCATGAAAATATATTAAATTTGGCACTGGGGTCCATGCGGACCCCATAGTAAGAAACGATAAACGTTCTAACAGAATTTTTAATTTTAACTCATTTTTAACCAAAATAAATACATAAGTTTAGAATAATATTTGTGACTAAGTCATGGAATTTGAAAAAATAGACAAAAAATTAATGAAAATACAATGATTTGAAAATGGTTGTGGGGTCCATATGGACCCCACGGTAGTTTGAGGGTTAAAGAACAATATAAGCACAATTAATGTCGGGAGGTCAAACGTACAGTTTAATATCTAATGAAATTGTTGGGCAATTTACTCCCCCCCTCTTGTTCTCACGCTACAAGACCACTTAGCAGAGATTGCTTAGGAGGGTCCAGTTGGACCCCAATATACGGCACGTGCTGAAACAGTGACACCATTGTTCCTGGCCACCCTAGTTCGGTTTACTACTTGGACAAACTTCTTTTGTCATAAAATGCAAAATGCAAACATGTTGTTATTTAGTGGTAACAGGTGGTCCACCTACACAACAGATAGCAGATGTGACCGTTATTTTTGGCGCTCTTTCTAAGAGACCATTGTTACAGAATGTATAAAAGCCCCATCAAAAATCCAAAACTTTAGTTCATGCTGGAGTTACTATGCCCGACTGGCTGGTAACTTTGAGGCTTCCAGAGATAGGAAAAGTGTGAATTCGTGACAGGGTTGTGACGATCATCTTCTTGAGAAAAATGTTGAGCTGGATTCCGCCGACAAACCACTCGAAGATAGATCTATCCATGCCTCCATTAGACAAGTTTCCAAACTCTGCGAGTAACACACAGTATGTAGTGGTAATTTTATCACCCATCATCATATCGTTGTAATTCAGAAAGAATGTCCTAACTGTTGAATAAAAGTTGTCATATTTGATACTGGAGTCTGTCTCAGTTCCTTGGCCAGGGATCTTTGTTCAATTTGGAGGAAGCTACTGTCTCCCTCTAACAGAATTCTAGACATCAACCGGATCCACAGACCTAACGAGGTATTGGCATCATTTTACGACACTTGATGATCCTGACGGAAGAAACAGGCCTCGTAATAAAAAGCAGGTTGTTGCAGCTTAGTACTGGCTGTTGACTACACAGGAAATAATCGAAGGTAATGGGAACTCTTCGCTAGATTCACTTAGTGAACTCATGATTGAGAGATCATGGGTGGACCAAGGATTACCGAGGTCCAGAGATCCCTACGGAACTCGAGAAGTGTTGAATGTGGTTTGACTGTGTGTCTTACTAGGTTGGTCTTGGCATTTATCGTCGACCACCTGCTCCACTTTCATATTCCCAACAATACCCAAGCTTTCAAGGTATTGAAAGGGAATAACCCCTGATGTGCTGATTTAGCATCAATATACTACTCAAAGGGGGTGTTCTCTTACAATTGGCGCCCAACGTGGGGCCCCTTTGTCGAAACAACCTTAAAGGAAGTATCTACAGTACGAGGATCAGCTTTTGACTCATCTCTAGACGTCAAGTCCACTTTGGTTGATTGAACGGTCGAGAATTTGCTCTACTGTTCTCACCAAAGCTCTCAAGGCATTTGTCTTGAGAGCCAACGCGTTGGAAAACGCATTGGAACCTACAAATTTGGAAGGAAACCAAGGACCTGTCGAGATGGCCGATCCTGCATCTACCACAGCATGGCAGATTGCATCTGGAACTCAGGCTACACCTGAACAGAACATCAGATCCGAACCACCATCAAGAATGAATTCACCCACCGATTGGGCGGACGTCGTAGATCTGGAAAATGATTCTGGCCTTACATAAGAGGAATACAGAATTATCTGTGACGCTCCTCTGAGGGTAGCCAAGATAGTACAACGCCTGAAAAGAGATTTTCAGAAGGCCTTTACTGGTGCAACACAACCAATCCTCATCTCACTAGATGAATACCAGCAGAAAAATGCTCAACTTTCACGTGAGAATGAGCTGTTGCAGACCTATATCTTGCAACTTCGCCAGAAATTGGATGAAGTTGCAGGATGCTATCGACCCGGTCTGGAGGAGGTACCGAAGGGAACGGTGGTCATTGAGTTAGGTTGTAGAACTCCCATCCAACCAGATGGACCAACTGCATTAGTCCAACACTCTGACAAGGAAACTCGCCAAGCCTCGGGAATTGCTACCACTCCATGGACTGTGGAGATGGGTCCACCTAAACATCCTTCCAGCGCTATGTCAGTCGTTGGAGCGGAACCAGATCTGCACACTGAGTCAGTGGATAGCGCATCAGACTATGTTACGCAAACCAGGTATTCTGGTACGTCCAGAAGATCGCCAGGGTCTACCAGAAAACATATGGAGACCAAAAAGGACCACCATAGAGAGGGAACTGCACGAGCCATGAGGCTATTGCACCAACTTGACCACTTTACGGGCGGAACCGGAAGTTGCAGCGATCCATGGGTGAAGACAGTGGATAATTTACTCCACCACCTGCATATTGAGCCTGAGGACTTCATGCCCCTAATTGGAGCTTATATGCGAGGGGGAAGCAAGAGAATGGTGGCTAACTCGCCAAAACCAGCTTCTCACTTGGACGGACGCTAAGCTTGCCATTTCGGAACATTATGGCACTGTACGGAACGACAGAATCCTTTGGCCTAAAATCACTAAGGCAGGACAACGTTTTGGACAGAAATCTTCCAATTACATTGCTACCATGACAGACATGTTTGCTGCCATGGAGCACGAACCCGATGTGAAAAGTCAAATCAACATCATCTTAGGAGGGTTCCACCCCGTATTTCAACGCCGATTAGGAGCTCATCAGTGTGAATCCATATCAGCAATGCGCAAGCTCGCTGCTGATGAAGAAGCCAACCTAATTGCTGCAACACTCTGGCCCGAAAATGAAAGGGATCCAGGTAAGGGATGCGGTGATCGCCATAAGATTCACGAAGAATCTATGCGCATGCACCGTTCGGAGGGCAACATTGAAACCTCCACGAAAACTAACAGATTCACACCCTAGGACAAGATCGTCAACGGCAAATGAAAGCAAACAACCGGATGGTCAACCTAATCGAGGTCGTCGACGTCCACGCACCAGAGGCAGATTTGCTGCGAAGCACAACAAAGTTGAGGCTATTTACAAGCCCAAATCTCAGCCACCGGACGCCAGCAAACAGAGCAATTTCCGGAACAAAACAAAACCGGATCAATGCTACATTTGTGGCGAAAAGGACAAGACCATGTACACCTGTGCTAAACGGTGTGGTCTACTTCTCAAACCAGGAGAACGTATAACGAGACCTACGATGAAATCCAACAGTCTGGAGATAATGCTATTGCAGCAATCAACTCGACCACAAGATTCACCAAACATCAATTCAACTGTAGCCAAGGGCCTTATTCACGTGCGTTGCACAGTTGAGGGAGCCCCTCTTATGGCTTTGTTTGATGGAGGATCAAATTCTTTGCTCGGAGGCAAATTCTTGCTCCGACACCTTCAGATAAAGGGGCATTGTTATTTCCAAGGAGAAACGCCAAATTCGTTTAGCGGACAACAAGCCCCGAGTAGTCGTGACATTTCACGCTATGGCCCAGATCAATCTGCAAGGCAGAATTTTCACCGCACCAATCGTGTTGATTCCATCTTTTAGGAACAATGTGCTCATCTTGGGATGTGACTTTCTCAAGATAGCAGACATCCAGATTCATTATGGAATGAAGGAATGGTGCTTTGGAGGAACAGAAAATCCACCTTTGAATATAAAAATTGTTGATGGTTACATTGAGGACGTCAATGAAGAACTTGTGATGAAGGCTGCTCATATCACCCCTAATGAAGAGGTTTTGAGGGAAGATGAAGGAGCCAAGCTCCTTCCCAAACAGCGCCATGCCGCCAACTTATTGTTGCTGCGCCACATCCAAGTCTTCAAGGACCTGTGGGACCGGCTAAGGTCGAACCCCAGTCGATCCAATTGATACCAGGTGCTAAGCTATCTGCTGTACGTCTATTCAACTTCTCCCCAAAACGAAAGGATCAACTGAAGATGAAGATAACCAAGATGTTGGAAAAGGGTTATCTTAAGCCTGCCGCATCTCCTTGGGCAGCACCGTCATTTCTTGTTGCCAAGAATGACCACACAATGGATATGAGGATGGTTACGGATTTCAGAGAGCTGAATCAGCTCACCGTACCGGATAACTATCCCATACCTCGTATTGACACCATATTGGCTGAAACACGAGGACACCCGTTTATGAGCACTTTCGATCTCACCAACTGCTATTGGCAGATACCGATTGATCCATCGTGCTAGAAGTTGTTTGCCAATATCACACCAATGGGTACCATGACGTATACACGCATGCCCATGGGTGCCAGGAATTCTGCACCTCACTGTCAACGCGTAGTTGATGAGATGATATCTCACCTTGCGAACGTGCACGCCAGAATTTACCAGGACGATTTGATCGTGGTATCGGAAAACTTCTTCAAGTATCTCGAGGATCTCGACAGAGTATTCGGATTAGTCCGTCACTACAATTTCGGATTGAAAAGGAAGAAATGTCGGAGCCTCAATGACTAGGTGCCTTTTCTCGGACACAACATTTCTGTTGATGGTATCGGTCCTGACCGAGAAAAGATCAAAGACATACTCGACTTGAAACCACCTAAGAACGTCACGGAAGTTAAATCGTTCATATCAGCCTGTCGATGGTTTGGGAAATTCATTCCAAACCTGTCTCAGATTCCAGCTCCATTATACGCCCTACTTAAGAAGGACGTCAACTTCGAGTTCAGTGACCAATGCCAACTTGCATTCGAAGTCCTGAAGAAGAAACTATGTGAAGCTCCCATCCTGTGTCAACCTGACTTCACTAAAGGATTTCGGTTGTTCACGGATGCCAGCCAAGAGGCTACGGGCGCAGTATTAGTCCAAGGAGACGACAAGCCGTATCAAGTCATCGAGTATGCATCAAAACTCTTCAATCCTGCACAATGAAACTACTCAGTTATGGAACGAAAAGCTCTCGCAGTAATCTGGGCATTTGCTAAGTTTCGCGGCTACATAGAAGGTATGCCGTTCGTCGTCCACACCGATCATCGACCTTTGCGTTGGCTTATCACATTGAATAACCCGCAAGGTAGATTGGCTCGTTGGGCAATTGCAGTACAAAATTATGTATTCAATGTTGAATACATACCTGGCAAGTTAAACGCGGGGGCAGACTTATTGTCACGTCTCACTGGCGTTGGAAAAGAACCTACAGTATCTGAACCAATTGTGATGATTCACAGTTTTCTTGCTGACGAAGAGCCTATCACCAAGGAGGAATTCCGTGATTTCCAACTTGCAGATCCTCAAACGAAAGGGATAATTGACACACTATAATCTGCCACAGATGCCTATGCTGCCGATGCCCGGTCATTTATGTCCCGTGGTTACGTCGTTCTGGATGACATCCTCTACAGACATCTCCAGTTCATTGTTTCAGATAAACCCAGATTAGTCATACCTAAAGGACTACAGAAGCGTGTGATTTCATGGAACCATGTTCACACTAAAGCTGGACATCAAGGCATTCAAGGGACGTACGCCCGCATTCATGACAAATACTTTTTGAATGGAATGCGACGAGCTGTGCATAATTATGTGAACAACTGTTTGGCATGTGCAAAGTACAAGCCAGACAATTCACGCAGGGAAGCTGTTTACACCAGTCCACCTGTTTTGCCCCGATTCGATGTCATAAGTGTGGACATTGTTTTGGTCCATTACCAAAAACCCAGTCTGGTCAAATGTGTATTTTCACGGTTTGTGATGTTACCACTGGTTACGTGGAACTGTTTCCTGTTGCTGACACTAGCGCCGAAACGCTCACCATTATCATCAATAATGACGTTTACCTTCGCTACGGAACTCCCAAGACAGTCCGTTGCGACAATGGTCCGCAGTTCCTGTGATTAGCGTTAGCGCAAGCTGCTAAAACCATGGGCTTTGAGGTGCAACATGTTGCACATTATCATCCACAGGCAAATCCAATCGAAAGGAAGCACCGGGACATGAAAGCTAAGATCGCCATTGCAGTACTTGAAAGTCAAAGTACCTGGGATCAGCACGTGCCTGCTGTCAGATGGGCCATGAATACAAGTGTTAATACTAACATTGGCCACACACCATTCTTCTTAGAATTTGGACGCCTACCGCACTCTCCGAGTGAAAACCTTGTCAAGTTTCATCGGATGTGTCACGACAAAACGTATACGAGATCAGGTTTGACTGAATTCTTGCAAGATATGTCTGCCATACTTTTGGAAGTACAGGGCAGGATAGAGCATTCTCAAGATGTACGCCGGCAGGAACACAATGAAGGAATCCTTGAAAATATATTTGAAGAGGGCGACCTCGTTTTACTTACCACGCATCCGCTGAGCTCCACATCCAAGAATTTTTCGTCGAAATTAGATCTTCGCCGAGATGATCCTTATCTGATCAAACAGATCCTGAGTCCCAACACATACTTGTTGTGAGATCTTTCCAGGGATGTTGCCCTAGGAAGATACAATGGTCGTGAATTACGCCTTTGTCCAGAGGATTTTGACCCTGGCAATCCTGCCAGAGGTCCCATCTTGAAGAAAAACAAAAGAGGTCGACCTACCAGTCAGGAACTAGTGGCATTCGACGACAATCGCAACACCATTCATCCAGTTGATGACCAGGAAACACCTGACGATCGTCCTGTCATTTGTTGCGATGATGTCTGTCTGTCGCCGTCACCTGATACTCCCATGGAGATTGCTGAGGACGCCACTGCACAAGATGCGGAAGATGTCGCTGAAGACACTGCTGAACAAGCACCTGCCGTCAAAGTACCTAAAAAGGGAAAACCAGGTTCACTTAAGCTTCCGCCATATCGCGCTCCACCTCCATACATGGCAATAACCGATCAATTTCGAACGCTCCAGAAGCCAGTTTCTGCGCCTTCTTGCTCAGATTCTGTACCCTCATTTGATGACAATTCAGATTCTATGGGGGAGGACTTGCTTAGTCAACTACCATCTACATCGCGTTCTGGACGCCAAAAAGTGAGACCTGCCAGATTCAACTATGTCCATTAGGAAGAATTAAGTAGAGCAATACAAGAATGCAAGAAAAAGCACTCATCTATGCATTTCTTTGCCATCAGGGACTATGCTGAGGATTACCTCATACAGCAACAGATTACTGATGCTCACCAAAAGTTATTGGCAGCTGGACAACTTGCTGTTTTGCATTTTGCCCAACTTGAAGAATTGCATCGAGA
>JAUJYV010003047.1:0-10958 GCA_033995625.1 Ophyiulus pilosus | reverse complement strand
TACTAAGGCTAAAGAGGGCCCAAGGGCTACTAAGGCTAAAGAGGGCCCAAGGGCTACTAAGGCTAAAGAGGGCCCAAAGGCTACTAAGGCTAAAGAGGGCCGAAGGGCTACTAAGGCTAAAGAGGGCCCAAGGGCTACTAAGGCTAAAGAGGGCCCAAGGGCTACTAAGGCTAAAGAGGGCCCAACCAGTAGTGGGTTAAGAGGGGTTAGGAAGAGGTCTGCAGTCATGTGGACACCATGTCGACAGGGGACAGCCATTATGGACCTCCACTAATGAAGGTATTTTTCAGTTTTTAGTTTTTCTGTGTAATTGAGTCTTAAAGGTCATTGAAATTAAAGGGCGCTTCAGAATTTATAGGAAGGGCCTTTGTATGTTCCAACACATTTTCTGGACACCCTACTTTTTCAATAATATTGAGGATGCTAATGAGGCGAGGGGAGGGGCTTAAATTTCAGGGACGTACTTTTTGAATGGCCCCAAAGGACAATAGACAGATTGGGCCCCAGTCCTTGCGAATAAATTGAACTGCGGATACTTACGGCCAGTTGATCCTTGGCGTTGATGTATCTGAACCTCTGGACGTAATAAAAGATGAGCCAAGCCAGTGAGATGATCATCAAAACGATGAAAGATATGGATACGAACAGGACGGATGTCCGGCTGATATTGGTGTATCTGACCGCTTGGTGCGTGCCAACTGTAATGTACATGTAAACTCGAGTCCCGTTGTCCACCATGTCCGCCATACGGTCACCGTTCTCCTGAGGAATGAATATGGCTACCATTTTGTATCCAGCTGAAATTTAAAAAAGAGTAATTAATAAATTAAGCAATGAGAAAGAATGTAAGCAATTTAAAACTTTACGATCAAATATTTCATGTTGGAAACATGTAGTTGAGGTTGGCGGTTGAGGTCTAAGGGCCCAAAGGCGACTTCGGTCACAGAAACATTTCCCCAAACATTTCACACATTTATGCAGTTAGCCAGTTAATCCCTGTCATAGTACATGTGCTGACCTCATTTTTAAAATGGCCCCTTCTAATTGGCTGGACCTACTGCAGTTGACCTTGGCAGAGCTGCTTTAATCTAATGCGCATGCGCCCCATATGTGGGCCAAGTGCCCAATATAGCCCAACTGCCCAAGTGAAACGTTCATTTGAGTAGCCCTATTATGTCAGACAATATGTGGCCCTGTGACCATGCAAAAATTGTACCAAATATTTAGGGTGTTTTCGGGTGTTTTTGGATAAATTCGTTATTAGTCACTCGATTTATGATCTAGTTTTTAGTTTATCTTGTTTATAGTTATTCAAACACGGATGGAAAGCCCTGATATTTTTTTTATAGAATGTAATGTTTGTATTTGGTCATATCAAACATGAAATATAAATAGTATAAGAATTTTTTTAAAAAAATAACATGGTTAGTCATAAATCGTAGAGGAAAAAACGTCATACTTTTACACAAATGTTTGTCTTGTGCTTAAATAACAACCTTCATTGGTGGTGGTAGTAGTAGTAGTAAACGTTGTTTTGGCTCAACAATACCAATATTACAAAATCCCGACCTTCATAAGCCATCTTTAATACATTCGGCAAATTAAGATACGGCAGACGAATTAATCGCGGCTATTCGGCTTAACCGACCAAACTCCCGTCCCAACCAGGATGGATAAAACCCGGGTCTCCACCAAAGGTAACAAGGTTTGCTGAAACAAATATGGAATAAAAGTTTGCCTGCCATAATGTTTGAGCAAACTTATGACGTTGCCAGAAACAAGGCTTCGGCAACATTTCGCCGATCGCTCGAGATGGTTTCAGCAACATTTCGCCTATCGCTCGAGATGGTTTACAGCAACATGTCGCCGATCGCTCGAGATGGTTTCCGGATCAAAGAGAAAAGATGTTGCCACTTTACTGCGCATGCTCAGCCGTCGGCTCAAATGCGGGCCTGACCTGAAATCGGCAGACGGTGTGCAGACGAACTTCAAGCGACGACCGCTCTCGGTAAAAGCGCCATAAACTGGACATTAGTTCATTTTTTCTGTCAACTTTGGTGGATATACCACTGAATTCATCAACATGTTGCCTGATTCATTGTTTCAGGTTTGGGTTTGAGTGTTTGTATGTTTGGTGTTTGGTGTTTGCGCGTTGCCTTCAGCGGAGACCCGGCTTAAGACGAGTTAAACCATCAAAACCGTCATTGTCAACCCTCCTAACCATCTTGTGATATCACAACTTCAACGTGAAAGAATCATCCCAACCTTCACAAGAAAATCAACAGTAATAAATGTTTACAAAAACGCTGAAATGTTAAAAAAATGTAATAAAAATAACAAAATAAGGTTACTTTTAATGGCCCACATTAGCTAAGAAGAGTTTGTTGTATAGCCCACATTCAGTCTAAAGGGGGGTTGGATGTCCTGTTAATGACATCATTAGACTATAATTTCGCAAGTATTTGGCAATAACTATATTTGCACCAATTACTTTGTAAACAATCAATTTAGGGTGTATCAAGCACAAGTGTACTAGGTCGTTTTATTGTTCAAAGTTGATTTGCAGTGAGAGCAATTAAATTGTATGGAAATTTGGGAAATTAGGTCTGTGTGTCGACATAGTAAGTGTAACACAACTAAAGCCTAACAGTCACAATATTACTAGGGAATACAATATATAGATTTAATAACGTATATAATCTGCATTTCAAATAGTTTAATTAAGTTGAAACTTGGCATGATATATAGGTGTCAACCTTGACAGTTGTTGTTATTGGTTTTTTTTTTGGCACATGTGTCGTGTGTTGATACAAAAAAACAACAAACGTTTACATTAATAAATATGACAGATTAATGGCCCATAACTGTTGGTAACCAGGATACGAGACATGTTTCATGTTCTCATAGAAATAAATCACTCGATAATATGTTGAATTTACGAATTGGACATATTCAATAGATTGATTATAATACTTGATCGAAATAATTGTAGCTTTCCAACAGACTGACAACTTGGATTATTTGAAATGGCGTTGCTGAAGTCCTAGAAAACCACATAACCTACAAGACTCATGTCCGATTTTCTATTTTTAGAGGTCTTTTGGCAGTGAAGTGCACATTTAAATAGGATTAGTTAACCAAATTCAATTAAATCGGATCATTATCAATGAAACCTTACCTCTTTAATCTAGCAATAGAATGTCAAAAGTCAAAATCTGTTCTTTGAAATGCAGAATTATGGCCTCGTATAAACCGTTTCTCATAAATACATTATATATGCACACTTGTTTGTATAATTTATTAAGTTAAATTTAAACAGAATATGAAATGTGATACTGACGTTCTAGTAGAATATATGAAGTATAGTGACGTGTTTGTAAGACTGCCGAATACATTTTACATCATTTTGTTTAAGTACCGATAGCAGTTACGTGTTACCAATTAACAGTAGTATTAAAATTTGTATATAATATAGAATGATATCATCCAAGTTTAAACCATGTATAAAGCCCGGTCCAGACTACACCGAAAGCAAAAACAGAGTTTCTGAAAATATAGTAACCATGTTTTCAGAAACTTACCTTCGAGCTTAAGTGTTTTCAGAGTTTCCGTGTTTTCGGAAACCTGCTTTCGAGCTTTCGTGTTTTTGGAAACTTGCTTTCGAGCTTTCGTGTTTTCGGAAACTTGCTTTAGAGCTTTCGTGTTTTCGGAAACTTGCTTTCGAGCTTTCGTGTTTTCGGAAACTTGCTTTCGAGCTTTCGTGTTTTCGGAAACTTGCTTTCGAGCTTTCGTGAACTTGCTTTCGAGCTTTCGTGTTTTCGGAAACTTGCTTTCGAGCTTTCGTGTTTTCGGAAACTTGCTTTCGAGCATTCGTGTTTTCGGAAACTTGCTTACTTGTTTTCATGTTTTCAGAAACGTTTCTACTGAGGGAAGGATTTTTTCGTTACAGTTTAAAAAATGTTTGTCTGCAAATTGCGGGTTTTGATATAATAATCTTACGGCATCGTACAAGCTTTGGTACGAGCGCCATAAACTGAAAACATTTTCATTTGCCGCCTGCCTCTTCAGCGACCACCTTGAAAGCGGTAAAACACCAAACAAGTTTGCTGAAGCATCCAAACCGGAAATAGTGAGCAAGCGTTTTTGGAAACATGTTTTGAAAACACTGCTTTTGCTCCGTGTTTTTGGATAGTCTGGATTGAGCTTAAGGGATTTTAAATTCAAAGTACAGTTTGCAGGCCCAGCAGGGGATCTGCATAGCATTTAGAGGACAATATGCCCCAATTTTTCATTTTCTCTTTAAGCCTGGAGGTAATATACCACTGCAACGCTGTCGTATGCCTTTTCATATCTGCTTTTGACATTTTATTATAATCAATATGTTGGCAATCCAGACAGTCTCTTCTTGTCTGCAGTTTTCTTACGCTGGTAGGTGGTCAATACTTTTCAAGATTGATCCATTCCGATCAATTTGGTAAAGTGATAACGTTTGAATGCAAGCAAGAATAGGAGGGAAAAATTCTGATAAAATCCAGAGTGACATTGGATGTCAGAGACCCTTAAGTCGTATATTAATTTAGCGTGAAATAAGCAATTTATGAGCATGTCTGAGGTTTATGGGCACTAACAGAGTCATTATTGACAAGTAACACTCAAACTGCCAAGTCACATGATATTATACACAGTCAACAATCGTTAATTCCAACAGCAAATAATGCTTAATATAGTAAGTATTAAGTCTCAAGCCATGTTTGTGCAATGATGGTCTTAAGCCCAGTTCGTACAGGAGGAAACATCCAGAAAACACGAAACACCAACATGATTTTAAAAACATGCGTTGAACATAAGTTTGCGTACCAGGTTTGCGACCAGCAGTTTCATGAAACTTTTGGCGAAAAATGGCCACTTACACGAAACATGTTGATGTTTTCCGATTACCGTTCAAGAGATCAAAGGAAAAAATGTTTCGCGACGTTTCCTGGTCAAGGCGCTCTTACCAAGGCCTGTACATGACGCCGTATCATATTGTAGCAAGCGGCTTCCTGTTTGAAACGTCGTCCGCGAAGCGGCGCAACTATTCGTTACGTCATCGCATACAGTCCTTGGCAGGAGCGCTATGACCAGCCAAATCAAACTCCGCCTTGTTTCATAGAATGAATTTTTTGGCGAGTACATTGTGCTTTTGTAGATTTGTTGCCTCGGAAATTGTGCCGCAAAAACACTTTTCGGCCAAACATGTTGGAAATTTGTGTATCGCGTTTGCGTTTCATGTTTCCTTCGGTGCGTACCTAACTTTATAAAGATGTTAGTTCAAAAAACTCGCCGGATGAGTTTCATTCTGCTCAGGTACTATTGCTTATAAATTTGTTCAAAGTTTAAAGTTTAGAAACATTACCATGAACCTATGAAAGTTTAACACCATAAACGTGGTGAGAATAAATACATATTTGGGTTGGAAATCTCGCTGTGCTCAAATGTTTTAACTCCAAATTTTAATGTTCATTCAAAAATCCTGTCTACACAGGAAGTACTTATCAAACAGATAAAAGTATTGATACCAACGTTGAAAACTAATTAATTTATATGTAAAAACTCGAGTCACGCAAATACTTAAATTTTATATTCGCACGTAGCGCCGGTATTTTTTAATCACAAATTTGCATTAATTAAGGTTTTGATTATTTTTAGCTTAACGCTTGGCGTGCCCACTTGCATTACTTTAAATTACAATGAAAAGTGATCCCCAGTAGGTCAAAGAAGTTGAATAGGAAAAATAAAAAAACCAACCAAACACAGATGAGGGTCATTTCACACGGTCATAAAAAACAACAGAGATACATGTCGGAAATAAAAAAAAATGTATATACCACACACACGACACAAGGTCGCACGTAAAATGCCTCGGCTATTTTCACACACTTGTTTCAACAAACAAACCCGTAAACAGCACGTTTTCACTCATTCAAAATACAACAGCTGTCAATGGCTATAGGTTCATCAAGTTTTCAAAATTTGATCAACTTGTGTATATGCAAATAACACGCAGTTGGCATTCCTCGAAAACTGAATTAAACAGAAAATCCAAAACGGGGCCATTCAATAATGACGTCCTCAAAAAGGGGGGGGTGGGGGAAGCCATTTTGGACGTCCACTAATGATGCTATTTTTCAGTTTTTGGATTTTTTGTTTCATTAAGTTTTAAAGGTCAGTGAAAGGGGAAATTGACACCGGAAGAAATGTGTCCCCAGTCTTAAATGTACTTTAATTTTTAAAAAGGATGGGCCTTTGGATGTTCTAATAGACTTTTTGGACACCCTACTTTAAAATAAATGAAGGACGTCTGTGAGGAGGGGAAAAGAGGGGGGCTCTGGTCAAAAATGATCATCAGTTCAGTTAGATTTGCTGAGACCCATACAGATTTGCTCTGTCTATTTGTCAAAGAACCTTAAATGCAAAATTGCCTAAATAAATTAATTTCTAGCGCAACAATCCATCAAGTTGTGCCCTAGTTGATGCCAAACTAATTAATCTCCGGCAATTCAAAAACACCCGCAAAGTTAACCTATAGATATACACGTGTTTTCCACTGTTATAACAATACGTCAATTGCATCACCGCCTAACCTCAATTAATTCAGAGAATTTTCAATTGAATTAAAATTAGAAAACCGAAAGTGTCGCAAATCGGTAATGAGAAACCCCCAGTGAAATCCTGCCATTTTTTTTTTTAATTCGGCCCAATTTCATGCCTGTTCCACTTACATTTTGATTTTTAGTCTGTGAAAATAATTACATCATTAGCCATGCTTTTCAAAGCATGACACGTGGAAACTAAATTTAAATAAAACTTTTGCCAACGTACTTCTATTGGTATCGAATTTAACACTTAAAACAGTATTTAAACTTAGGAAAATCAAGTACGAGTGAGAAATACGTTGACAGTAAGGAGGAGAAAATAATGCAATTTAGCAAAAATTCACCAGTGTTTTGTATTAACTTACGACCATTTTAAAAACTTTAAAACAAATATATTTGTATATTTTTGTTTCATGCTCGATTAATATTTAACTATAAGATTACGAGCCTTACGAAAGCTTACGAGTCATCATCCAACCATCAAAGGAAAATGAAGCGGTCACAAAAACAACAACAAAATAATAACAATAATAAATGCATTAATTGAGAAACAAATTAACTACCAGTAATTAATCGTAGTGTTGTATGGAAAGTTGGAACTTCCAGAGGATTATTAGAGGCAAATCTATACATTGCAGTCGTAATAAACCAGGAATGAATAATAATAAGGCCTGGAAGCAGGCGTTTAGATAAACAATTGCCTTTAATCACAATCGAGATTCATAAAACTGAATTTAATATCAATTTTAATATCAAAGAGTCAAATTTAAACTAAACGCACGTGCAACGTTAAATTCGCACGCGAGGGACGATGGAACCCACGTGAGAGACTATGGAACCCACGTGAGGGAAGATGAACGCTCGTGAGGAACGATGGAACACTCGTGAGAGACAATAGAAAACACGTGAGGGACGATGGAACGCACGCGAGGGACGATGGAATGCACGCGAGGAACGATGGAACACTCGTGAGAGACAATAGAAAACACGTGAGGGACGATGGAACCCACGTGAGGGACGATGGAATGCTCGTGAGGGACGATGGAACCCACGTGAGGGACGATAGAAAGCACGTGAGGAAAGATAGAAAGCACGCGAGAGACGATGGAACTCACGTGAGGAACGATAGAACGCACGCGAGGGACGATAGAAAGCACGTAATGGACGATGGAACCCACGTGCAAAACGATAGAACACGCGTGAGGGACGATGGAAAGCACGTGCGGGACTATGGAACGCTCGTGAGAGACGATGGAACCCACGCGAGGGATGATCGAGCGCACGTGGGGGACGATGGAACCCACGTGCAGAACGATAGAATACGCGTGAGGGACGATGGAACGCACGTGGAGTGCACGCAGTAAAATAAAAAGCATCTTACCAGTGGAGTTGTCATCCGCCATTTTCTCAGTAACAGATTCATTAGACATGTGATTAATTTTTAAGTAAAATTTGTTCCCAAAATCAGAAGAGCGCCAATTCCACTTCCTAGCACTACAACAACTACCGCTACACTACAATACTGCACAATGCCAGCGCTCGCATGGTTAGTTTGAAAACCAGCAGCAGGTTTTGGCGTCATTGCCAAAAGTGCATAAAAAAAGAAACGGTGGAAATTAACTCTCAAGGCAATCGCATCGAGAAGCCTATCATGCGTGATAAAAATAGAAAGTAAAAATATAATGACAAAATTTGGGACTAAGAGGTCCAGGTACGTAGTTGCCGCCTTAACACCAGAAGCCACGAAAAACAATGGCAATTGAGCTTAGCGAACGTGACTCCAAATAGACTACGCAGATATAAAAAAAAATAATGGCAACAATTGATCTTGAATCACAGCAGAACAAAAAAAAAGTACAACGAATTAGGCAGACAAGCGAACAAATCAATTAACCTCAAAAATGAAGACCAACCAGGGAAAAGAAGCAGCTGAATTGTATTTTTTTTTTAAGAGCTGGAAGCCATATATATATATTGAAAGTTAAAAACTAAATTCGCATTGTCATACACACTGTGTGCATGTGGCTACCAACATTTTCTTTCATCTACTTGAAAAATGCATGCAATTGTATTTTACGCAACACATGATCGCATCAGCAGGTGCTAAGACAAATTATTATATTAGTCATTGCAGCACACCAGGTAGCGCCAATGGTTATTAAACGTGCTGTGTTAAAACTAATTAACGTTTCCAAGTCTTTCATAGAGATGGTGCACCATAAAAGTTAAAACAGTACAGCCCCTCCTTCAAAAATGCACCCCACCACCTGTCCACATGGTGTCCATTTTAAACCAGACTTCCTCCTCCTCCTACTACCCCCGTCCACACCGTGTCCAGTTTAGCCCAGACCCCCTCCTACCCCTTGTCCACACCGAGCTCATTTTAGCAAAGACCTCCTCCTCCTCCTTCTCCTATCCCCTGTCCACACCGTGTCCAGTTTAGCCCAGACCCCCTCCCCCTCCTACCCCTTGTCCACCTGGTGTCCATTTTAGCCCAGACCCCCTCCTCCTCCTACCCCCTGTCCACACGGTGTCCATTTTAGCCCAGGCCCCCTCCTCCTCCTACCCACTATCCACACCGTGTCCATTTTAGCCCAGACCCCCTCCTGCTCCTACCCACTGTCCACACCGTGTTCATTTTAGATCAGATCCCCTCTCACTCCTACCCCCCTGTCCACACCGTGTCCATTTTAGCCCAGACCCCCTCCTCCTCCTACCCACTGTCCACACCGTGTCCATTTTAGCTCAGACCCCCTCTCCCTCCTGCCCCTGTCCACGTGGTGTCCATTTTAGCCCAGACCCCCTCCCCTCATAGACGTCCTTAATTTTCTTTTGAAAAGTAGGGTGTCCAGAAAATTCGTCGGAACACACAAAGTCCCATCTTGTAAATTTCCGTGCACAGTATCGCGACATTTTTCGACAGCATTGGACAAATTCAGTTCAACACGCACATCGGATAAATACAAGTTTCCTTAACGACAATTTCAGGTACTTACATTTTCCTTACACGACCCATTGGAAGTTATTATCCGTGTGGGTGCGTTAACCCAACAAGTGAAAACGTGTCCTGGTTCACGTCCCCTCTCAAACTTCATCACGCACGAAAACGCGCCAAATTAACTGTCAAAAAGTTGAACCTTTTTTTATATCAATAATAAATATGAAAACGACTAGAGGGGGTTTGTTGCCCTACGTCACAGACGAGAAAACGGCCCTGAGACGCCATTGGTGACGTCAGTTGGAGGGATTATTAAGTCCGTGCCCTCCCTATTGACGCGTGTGACTTAGGGGTGCGTGTTGAGTGCTTTGAAAAAATTAAGCCTAAATACATAAAAAATTGGTATTAAAAACGAGGAAAAGTGGCTAAATATGGGTCAAGAGCGGGCAGCAACACTTCACTCAATGCCCCTTTCTTATTTACTACTAAATAATAGAGGTTTTCATTAAGTTTGGCTCGTTGAAAGCTAAAGTTGGCAAGAAACTAATATGACGAGACAGTACATAATTAGAGACTATTAAAGGGATTATATTCTACACCTACATACGTATACAACAGGCGAAAATTTCCAAAACAACTTTTGACATAACTAATGAATTTTTCACCCAATTAAAAAACGATTTTTTAAGGTTTTCAACTCTGGCATAAATCCATGACATGTTGCAAATTATTTGTTATTAATTATCGTTATAATGGAGTTTACGATAAATTTGTTTTCATTTTGATTCTACGCAATGCCAAAATAAAAATGAAAACAATTTTGAATGTATTTCACAAACATTATATTTAATTGCGAAACGATTAAAAAACGATTCATAACGAATTTAATTACTCGGCCCAACGCGTATTTTTGGCAAGTTTAGAAACAATAGGGAAATTTAGCCCCCGAAATTCACCGTTGACGATTACGAGCAGTGCTGCGCGTTTTTCGAAATGCACATGTGCGTGATAACGATCCCCTGAGGGGACCCAAACCGGTTTTTTTTCCAAATGCACATGTGCCTGATCGTTTGAGGGAATAACTAAAAAAACATGGTGGCTCAGAGACCGTTTTCACTGTTGGTACTTGTTTAAAGCGATTTAGACAGTCTGCGCATGACGAAAGGATATTGAATCTAACGGCGCTTCTCCTAAATACCGTCCGTTCAGCGTATTATTAGGGAGTTTGAGCCAGCCAGCGACGTTAACCTTACCTTAACTTTAACGCAAACACGCTCCCATCGCGCAGGTGTAAAAACGGAAAGTTTAACGGCCCGTTAAAAACAACGGAGCACGCGACGTTGCCGATAGATTTACGAATATATCTGTTTACTCCTGTCAAACAA
>JAUJYV010003046.1:0-10959 GCA_033995625.1 Ophyiulus pilosus | reverse complement strand
ATTGGCCAAGCATGCTTGTTATCTTCCTCAAATTATATAATGGGGTATTTTGGGGGCTGGAACGGATTAATGGCATTTCAATTAATTTCAATGGGGAAAATTGCTTTGAGATACCAGCAAATTGACATACGAGCAAGGTGACGGAATGAATTAAACTCGTATCTCGAGGTATCACTGTATTGCCATGTATGTGTGTAATGACTTACATTATTATGCTTAGAGGAAATTGAAAAACCTAAAGATCCTGACGAGCCTAGGGCAATACAAGATGGAAAAGAAATTTACGAAATTTGTATGAACACTGGTAGGTAAAAAGTTTTAATTATTTATTCAAAATAATTGCTCATTTACTAAAATCTTGTTTCCATTATTGAAGCCGTTGCTGACATATATGGCAGGGAGCGATTTTTGCATTGGCTAAGCGAATATGGTGGATGGCCCATGACTATGAAAAACTGGAATAGATCTGCCTTTAATTGGGAAGATGTTATAGTGGAATTAACCAGAGATTCTAGCTTTTATTTTGTATCGCTGTCCATTTTGCCCGATGCTAAAAATACAAGCACCAATGCCATTTACGTAAGTCTCGATGAATTTGAAGTTACTTTTTTCACTGTGTTATTAAACAAGGTCTTTTATATAAATCCATTGCAGTTGTCCTTCGTTGGTCCTTTTTTAAGCAAAGATTACTTCATGAATCCTAAAAACTATTCCCACGTTCTGAAGGCGTACAGAAAAGTGATGGTGGAGTTGACAGGAGTCATGGCCAATGGCTCAAAGATAAGTGAAGAGGAAATAGACGAACTCATTGCTTTTGAAACTACTTTAGCCAATGTAAGTTATCAAATTTTTGTTAATAATAGGGATTTTTGGGGCATTTTCGTACAATTTTTAAATGTCTTTGGTGAGATGAACATGTAACTGTCGATTAAGTTAGGGGCCATTCAAAAAGGACGTCGCCGAAATTCCTTCAAAAATTGACCCCTCACTCCTGCACCTTGTCCACACAATGTCCATTTTAGCCCAGACATCCACATTCCCCCTTCATAGACGTTCTTGATAGTTTTTGAAAAGTAGTGTGTCCAGAAAATTTGTTGGACATACAAAGATCCATCCCATAAATAACTACCACATAGCTATCATATAGCTACCAATTACACGACATTTTTCCAGATTTTTACTGACCTCGAAGGAAAATTCCAGCATAAAATTGGTATTTATTACAAATTTAGGCATAATACCCGACTTTCCCGAAGTTTCAAAAATTAAAGGGCATTTGGGACTGGGCACACATTTCATCTGGCGTCCTTTTCCACTTTCACTGATTTTTAAAACTTAATTAAACAGAAAAACCAAAAACTGAAAAATAACATCATTTGTGGACGTCCAAAATGGCTTCACCCTCTCTTCATGTCCACATGGTGTCCACATGCCAGTAGACCCCCTACCCTCCTCTTGAGGACGTCCTTTTTTGAATGGTCCCTAATCGGCAATGGTGCAACCCACCAAAAGTAGTGTACGCAGTTTAATTCCAAGTAGTAAAAAGCAGAGAATCAAAGTTGACCCTCAGAACAGTGATTTTTAAGACATTTTAGTTCAGTTTTGTAAATGTCT
Source organism: Ophyiulus pilosus (assembly GCA_033995625.1). Taxonomy (NCBI): domain Eukaryota; kingdom Metazoa; phylum Arthropoda; class Diplopoda; order Julida; family Julidae; genus Ophyiulus; species Ophyiulus pilosus. The sequence goes on along the minus strand of JAUJYV010003046.1, from coordinate 9,345 downwards.
TTAGATTTTTGGATTACTTAATTATTAATTATTCAATTAAGTAATTAGCATAAGTATTTATCCTAGAGAGTCACTTTATAATGCCACGATGTTCTTAGATTTCAGCTTCTGTAAAGAAAAGCGATTCCCGGGAGGAATTGTATAACAAAATATCTATTGCCGAATTATCAAATGCCACCGATCATGTAAGTTTTTGTAAAAACTTGCCACACTTTACAATGCAAAAATACTTATTTTAATTTAAAATATTTGATTTGTTGAAAGCGTTTCGACTGGTTACATTATTTTAACGGAGTGTTTGAAGATGTCACCAACGTCACTGAAAATGATTCGGTTATTATTTACGATCCTGAGCCATTTAATAAATTTTTTAAATTAATCGACACTGTGGACAACAGGTGAGCTCTTGTTTAATTTGCTTTTCCTTAAGTATTTTTCATTAAATTCATTTTATATCACTTAAAAAACTCCGTTTTAATTATTGCAGAACAATTGCTAATTATTTAATGTGGAATTATTTTTTAAAATATTCATGGCACATAAATAATGTGACGAGAGAAAGCATTTTTAACTTCAGTAAAATAATTACTGGAATAAAAGTACAAGAACCCAGGTAAGTGATTCGTTTTTCATAAAATTATTAGTTGAAAATAATTATCTGAAAACCATATTTGTCATAATTAAGCTGTTAATTTTTTTAAAGAAGCTTATTAAAAAAATGAAATTATTGAAGTAATTAAATTAATTGTCTTAATATAAACACTTAACTATACTTCTTTAAACATCAGTCATATTTGTAAATATATTTGCAAAATTTCAATTTACTTAAAAATGCAATCATTATTGAAGTAATTCACTAAGTCTCTCTTTTGTTATTTATTTTATCATAAAACGTTTTACATATTAATTTTTTAAGTATTAATTTAAACAATAAATTTGAAAATTGTGTTTAATTTTTGACAGATGGCAATTCTGCGTGAAAATGTTGAATGATTACTACCCCCATGTGATGGGAAGCATATTTGTTAAAAAATATGTTGAAAATGGTACCAAAGAACAAGTGGGTCGAATTTTTATGAATTAACGAAAAAAAATGTCGACATAGCTGCAATCTGAACTTATCTTGAAAATGTTAACAGGCTGTGGATATGATTAAAGATTTGCGAGTATCCCTCGGAAATGTCTTAAGAGAAAACACATGGATGGACGAAGAAACGTTGAAAAAAGCCCAAGATAAGGTAATATTTACTCCATATACGAGTTACAGTAACCAGGAATTAATAGTGCACATACCGTATAGCAAAGTTTAAACTATATGTATAAATCTAGATTATATGCCCATTCATGCCCATTGAAAGGGATAAACGGACACCTATGGCCATACTGTGGTTTACATTGTATATTGGTGACCCTTGCAATTTATGTTCTGGAAGGCTCTTATATGGCCGTATGTGCCCAAGGAGAGGTTTTCTCTAATTTTCTAAATGAAATAATTAAAAATTGTATTTGAATAAATTTGTTTGCCTTATAATAAACATTACCTTCTTTATAATAAACGTCTACTAACTTCTGTGGCACATCTGTAGACCCAAGACCAATATATATATATATACTCGTATATATGGAGGAGGGGAATTTTGGGATAAACCTCCCCCTTCTCCCAAATCCAAGAAATTTTCCAAATTTTAACCCGAATCGGCAAAATATAAAAGGGGAATTTCACTTTTATTTTTAAAGTGTGATTTTTCTGAGGTAAAAACGCAATTTTTCAAGAGTAAAAACGCAAGATATAATATTAGATAAAATAAGGTAAAAGCGCAATTTCTCTAGTGTAAAAGCGCAATTTCTCTAGTGTAAAAACGCAATTTATCTAAGTTAGAAATGCAATTTTTCTCTGTTTTAGCAATGCCATTTTTCTGTGTTAAAAGTGAGATTTTGTAGGTTAAACACAATTTTTTTGCATTAAAAGTGCGATGTTTCTTAGGTAAAAATATAATTTCTATTTCACCTGGGCCAACTCTCGGCTCTCCATAATACTGGCGATCCTAAATATATGTCCAAAATAATCCTTTTCAAGATTCTGGACCCAATCCCCCCAAAATAAGATGCCATATACGGCCTGTCTTGACGGCACGCCGGTTAAAAACCATTAATATGTAGTATGTCCATGCGTGACCTATTAGTTTTTTCACCTGGTTAACCTCATTATGTTTTGTTTACTTGTTTAAAAAAAAGGCGGATTCTTTGGTTCAGTTTGTGGCTTATCCAGAATGGATAGTGAACGACACTGTTATCAATGAATATTACGAAAATGTAAGTTTATAAAAAGGTGTCTAGTAATTGCTATTATTTACACACATGCTTAGTGGTCTCAATGTATTTCTAATCGTTTTTAGTTAAAACCTTCACCGATGCATATCGAAAACATTAGAAATGTGTTAATGCACTTGACGAACGTGACCGTCTACACTATTGTTGAACCTTTTGACAGAAACAGGTAAATACGTATTTGCATTTAAAACTGAAATTTTAGATAATCATACAGCACGGATTTTAAAGTGTTTTTTTCTGAAATTTTGGTTGAATGTTTATCCAAACAGCTGGTCCATATCTCCAAGCACAGTGAATGCGTTTTATAATCCTTCTGCTAATTCAATTGGTGAGTAATTGCATATTTTAATTGCTCTTTATTGATATTTTGAATAAATTGTAACCCATAATTTTATTTTATGATGGTATTTAACAATTTTTTAATTCATTTGCAGAATTTCCAGCAGGGATTTTGCAACCTCCGTTTTTTGGAGCTAATAACATAAGGTAGGTTAATGATTTACTGTTTAGTTTGGTAGATATTTAACTTTTGAGTAATTATATTTCATTTTTTAAATATCCAGAGCTATGAATTATGGTGCAGTTGGAGCGGTCATTGGACACGAATTAACCCACGCATTTGATAACAATGGTAATTTTGAAGACTGAAATTGGACATTGACGAATTTAATGTACATAATGTTAAAATATACAGGATGAGGCATATGCCCCTGTCTCTCAAATATCATCAATATGGTGGCACTAATGACAAATCTGATTACATTCTTGACGTCACATTCTTGGTTTGTGCGATTATAAACCATTAACCGTTAAAGATAGGACAAAACGTCCAACTTGAATGCTGTAGGGCCTTGTAAAATTAGTGTAATGGGTGTATTTAAGATATTTAGTTATCGATCGCCATGTTACAAATGATATTTTGGATTTTCATATATTGGCAACCTCGCATAGCACGAATGCTTGGCGGGAAAGCTCACTGCTTAAGCATACAGTACCAATTAAATATCTACAAGCTTTTCTGCCATGCACTGGTGCTATGCAAGATATTTAATTATCGATCGTCATGTTACAAATGATATTTTGGTTTTTCGTATATGAGCAACCTCGCAAAGCACGAATGCTTGGCAGGGAAGCTCACTGCTGTAAGCACACAGTGCCCATTAAAAATAGACAAGCTTTTCTGCCATGCACTGTTGCTATGCAAGATTGCCAACAACATCGAAACCAAAAACCATTAACCGTTAAAGACAGGCCAAAAGGTCCAATTACAATGTTTAGGCAATCTCGCATAACACGAATGCTTGGCAGGGAAGCTCACTGCTGTAAGCACACAGTGCCAATTAAAAATAGACAAGCTTTTCTGCCATGTACTGGTGCTATGTAAGGTTGCCAACAACCACGAAACCAAAATGCCATTAACCGTTAAAGATAGGGCAAAAGGTCCAATTACAATGTTTAGGCAATCTCGCATAACACGAATGCTTGGCAGGGAAGCTCACTGCTGTAAGCACACAGTGCCAATTAAAAATAGACAAGCTTTTCTGCCATGTACTGGTGCTATGTAAGGTTGCCAACAACCACGAAACCAAAATGCCATTAACCGTTAAAGATAGGGCAAAAGGTCCAATTACAATGTTTAGGCAATCTTGCATAGCACGACTGCTTGGCAGGAAAGCTCACTGTTGTAAGCATACAGTACCAATTAAATATTTACAAGCTTTTCTGCCATGCATTGGTGCTATACAAGATTGCCAACAACTGCGAAACCGAAATGCCATTAACCGTTAAAGACAGGGCAAAAGGTCCAACTGGAATGTTGTAGGGCCTTGTAAAATTAGTGTAATGAGTGTATTTAAAATATTTAATTATCGATCGCCATGTTACAAATGATATTTTGGTTTTTCGTATATATAGGCAACCTTGCATAGCACGAATGCTTGGCAGGAAAGCTTACTGCCTTAAGCATACATATAGTTCCAATAAAATATAGACGAGCTTTCCTGTCATGCACTGGTGCTATGCAAGGTTGCCAACAACTGCGAAACCAAAATGTCGTTAACCGTCAAAGATAGGGCAAAAGGTTCAATTACAATGTTTAGGCAACCTCGCATAACACGAATGTTTGGCGGGAAAGCTCACTGCTGTAAGCATATATTACCAATAAATATAGACAAGCTTTTCTGCCATGCACTGGTGCTATGCAAGATTGCCAACAACCGAAACCAAAATGCCATTAACCGTTAAAGATAGGGCAAAAGGTCCAACTGGAATGTTGTAGGGCCTTGTAAAATTAGTGTAATGAGTGTATTTAAAATATTTAATTATCGATCGCCATGTTACAAATGATATTTTGGTTTTTCGTATACAGTGGATTCCGCTTTATCTGGACACTGGTTAATCTGGGCAGCCATTTATTAGGGCCAAATTGTCAAGAACAAAATCCGGACAGTAATGTTTTTGAACTTCGCATATTCTGGGCAGCCGCCTAATCGGGACAAAACGCCTCCGCCGGATGTGTCCAGATTAAGCGGAATCGACTGTATATAGGCAACCTCGCATAGCACTAATGCTTGGCAGGAAAGCTCACTGCTTAAGCATAGTACAGTACCAATTAAATATAGACAAGCTTCTCTGCTATGCACTGGTGCTATGCAAGGTTGCCAACAACCGCAAAACCAAAATGTCATTAACTGTTAAAGATGGGGCAAAAGGACAAATTACAATGTTTAGGCAACCTCGCATAGCACGAATGTTTGGCGGGAAAGCTCACTGTTGTAAGCATACAGTACCAATTAAATATAGACAAGCTTTTCTGCCATGCACTGGTGCTATGCAAGATTGCCAACAACCGCGAAACCAAAATGTCATTAACCGTTAAAGATAGGGCAAAAGATCCAACTTGAATGCTGTAGGGCCTTGTAAAATTAGTGTAATGGGTGTATTTAAGATATTTAATTATCGATCGCCATTTTACAAATGATATTTTGGTTTTTCGTATATGGGCAACCTCGCATAGCACGAATGCTTGGCGGGAAAGCTCACTGCTCTAAGCATATAGTTCCAATCAAATATAGACGAGCTTTCCTGCCATGCACTGGTGCTATGCAAGATTGCCAACAACTATAAACCAAAAACCATTATCCGTTAAAGACAGGCCAAAAGGTCCAATTACAATGCACCTCGCATAACACGAATGCTTGGCAGGGAAGCTCACTGCTGTAAGCACACAGTGCCAATTAAAAATAGACAAGCTTTTCTGCCATGCACTGGTGCTATGTAAGGTTGCCAACATCCACGAAACCAAAATGCCATTAACCGTTAAAGATAGGGCAAAAGGTCCAATTGCGTTGTTTAGGCAATCTTGCATAACACGAATACTTGGCAGGAAAGCTCACTACATAATTGGGGAAATTTAAGATTTTTTTCCATACAAATTTACAAATGTAATTAATTTTTCTATATGGTTTAGGACGTCAAAATGACAAATCTGGTAATTTGATTCAGTGGTGGACAAACTCGTCTTTGGACGCGTATCACACCAAAGCCAACTGTATAAGAAAGCAGTACTCAAATTATTGTTCGAGCACAGTTCAAGCCAAACTGAATATTTCGGAGAAGGCTTGTGTAAGTAAAGATTGAGACGATTAAATATTGTTTAAACGATTTTACATCATAACATCCCTTTTATAGGTGAATGGAAATGAAACTCTGGATGAAAATATTGCTGATAATGGTGGAATAAAAATCGCCATAAATGTACGACTGCGAATATGCGAAACTTTTAAAACTGTGATTTTTGATGAAGTACTTTTTTGAAATTGATTTTGTAATTTCACAACTAACCTAGGCATATAAATCTTCGATTGCCAGAAATGGGAATGATCCTAGACTCCCAGGACTTACGCAATTCACTCCTCAGCAGTTATTTTTCATAAGCTTTGCTCAGGTAAGCGTGCATTCAATTTTAAAACTTTAAACAGGTTAATGAGAAATTTGATTAAAAGTACTCATTTTAATTTATTAAATCCAGGTATGGTGTGGAACATATACTTGGTTAGGATTGTACAATGAAATGAAATATGGCGATCACAGTCCAGGAGGATACAGGTAAGTTTATTTTGAAATTTTCAACAATTATTCTAAATAACCACAGATGTGTTTAAATAAAAATGTGTTGTATAAAAACAGCAACGTCGTTTTAAAAAATATGAATTTCATTTGTTATTTAAAAAGTAAATTTGAGGGCAATGAAATTCCATATGGAAAATATTTCCCTGGGAGGAAAAACCAAATATGGACCATGTATGGAAATATAAGGCTAATTCCAAATATGACTGGGCCAAAAATTGGACACGTTTGAACATACATGACCAGATAAGTCCATAAATGACCCGATAAGTCCATACATGACCAGATAAGTCCATACATGACCAGATAAGTCCATACATATGACCAGGTAAGTCCATAAATGACCAGATAAATCCATAAATGACCAGATAAGTCCATGCATGACCAGATAAGTCCATGCATGACCTGATAAGTCCATGCATGACCTGATAAGTCCATGCATGACCAGATAAGTCCATATATGACCATGTAAGTCCATAAATGACCAGTAAAGTCCATAAATGACCAGATAAGTCCATAAATGACCAGATAAGTCCATAAATGACCAGATAAGTCCATGCATGACCAGATAAGTCCATGCATGACCAGATAAGGCCATGCATGACCAGATAAGTCCATGCATGACCAGATAAGTCCATGCATGACCAGATAAGACCATAAATGACCAGATAAGTCCATGAATGACCAGGTATGACCATACTCGCCCATATATCTCCATTTATGTCCTGCCCATACATGTCCACGTATTTTTCATCAGTTGCTAATACATGGTCGCTTATACATGGCTTAGTATTGCAAGTCTCCTCGCCCATATCTGACCTACTTGCGTTTCACTGCATGTGCTATTCGTTACTTGTTGCTGAACCGTGTGTCTTTGTTATTGTTACTTTTTGTTTTATAAGCCATTGTCAGGGTGCCTTTTGCCTTTCAGGCATTGCATGCATAAATTCAAACAAACAAAGGGTCAAAAATGGCCCATACATGTCTAGGTATGGCCCTTCAAGAACCAAGTCTAGACCATACATCATATATGGCTATATATGGCCCATACATCATATATGGCCCATACATCATATATGGCTAAATATGGCATCATACATGATTAAATATGGCCCTTCAAGGACCAAGTATAGACCATACATCCATCATACATGGCTAAATATGAGCCATACATCATACATGTTTATATATGGGCCATAAATAACCATGTATGGCCCATCAAGGGGTAAATATGGCTCATTAAGTGTTAAATGTGGCCCACATATGTATATGTCCATATATAACTTTTCCACCCGGGTTCATAGTTTCATTTTAATTAAACAGGAATATTTGATTTATTTTCATGCAGCAGTGACAAAAAAGAATTATTCTCCCTGGGTTGAAATATTTTTTGTTGTTAGCATAAATCTTAAGGTTTTTAAGACATGTTTTTTATTATTCTAGAATTGTAGGCACTTTGTCCAATTCTGAAGATTTCACCGAGGCTTTTCAGTGTAAGAAATACGCAGCTATGAATCCCAACGTGAAGTGTTCATTTTGGTGATGAGAGGGTAAGCAGTGGTCGATTCGAGCAGCTACAATTATTCAATTGTTGTACTTATACGACGATTTCGTTATTTCGTTGAAATCGAATTTCCTAATTTTTACTTTTATTTTTGTGAAATTCACCAGGAGTGTTTCGTGTAAATTTAAGCCTTCCATTTTTAATGCTGGATCATGAATTGTTTGTAAATTATTATTTTTTTTCTCGTTATATTATCATATTTAGTTGTTTTATTTGTTTAGTTAACCGTTTTATTATAAATCATTGACCGATATCAAAAAATCATTGTATAAATATAATTTTTAACGATACTGAGTAACGTTTGTTGAATTTGTTTTTGATTGTTTTTTGTTTTTTTTTGGCCAATTAATGGCGTGTAAAAAGTAGATTGTGTTCAAGGAGTAAATTGTATGGTATTTATCCTGATATATAAAAACGGTATATATGGAATTTTTGATATAAATAAATTCAAGCTAAATTAGGAATTAAATACACTAATTTGGTACAATCGAACCCGCTTAATTGCTCAAACCGGATAAATACACATTTTTGCAAGCCCCATGTGCAACTTTTGTATGGAATTGTGACCGGATAATTGCATAAACCGATTAATTGCACACGTTCGGCTTGCCGAGTCGTTGTGCAATTAAGCGGGTTCGACTGTATGGAACTGTGGGCTTCACAGCTTCCCAACGTGGCAATCTTGTGTTTTATGTTATTCTCATACAAAACCTAGGGCCTCTTGATGACATTTGCTACAGGCCCCGCACTGGCTTAATCCGCCACTGTCGTTTGACCTTTCAAAGGACAAATATGGTGTATATAACTATAGGGTTGGCATTATTGCCAAGCATTAATTGATAAGGGACGTTTAAATGACAAATGAAAATTGCTTTAATTGTTTCCATTGCCAACCTGTTCTCCCCCATTTGAATTGTTGGCTGGAATGACAAATACGTACTCGCATTGCTTTATTAGTCATGTTTTCTGATCAATCTGCTTAGTACTTGCAAAAACTTTAGCCATTTCTCTTCCGTACTCAATTTCACAGTTGCTTCGCAGGTTTGGTTGGTATTATTTTATCTCTAAATAATCTTTTAGACATACAAATTGGTTGAATAGAATCTCAGTGTTGCCAATATCGATGTTTCTTACTTGTAAATATGCAATAGTATACGTTCTATTTTGAGAAAACGAGACAAATATACAATACGGGACTGAGTAATAGAGAGTTTGAGCCAGCCAACGCCTTAACGTTAACTTTAGAGTTAACGGCAGGAAGGGAGGAGCCAAGGACTTAAGTATCCAATGAATTAACTGAACGTCACGCGCACTCATGACGT
>JAUJYV010003045.1:0-10961 GCA_033995625.1 Ophyiulus pilosus | reverse complement strand
ATACTTTGGTTATTGACTAATTTATACCACTATCAATGAGTTCATGCATCAGTAACACCTACACACAACATCAACAGATCAACTACCTGTGTTGCAGGTGACTTCTGGAGGTGTTCTTGGAGACAGATGGACCAGCATTAGTGGAACCTCGATTACTCTACATGGGAGAACCTTTACGCAACCATTCGTGTTGGAAACTCAACATTGATCTTGGGGTGTGACTTCCTGAAACAAGCGAGTATTGTCATCAAATATGGATCTAAAGAATGGTACTTTGGTGATGATGATGAGCAGCGTTGTTCCAACGTCTCAAATGATACCATCACCAATGTAGCAGAGGAAAGGATTGTGAGAGCAAATGTCGCACACATTACACCGGAAGAGGTAGTCCTGAGACCTGATGAGGGAGGAAGTTTATCTTCCCACCAGCGTCACACGGTGAATTTGTTGCTGATGCGCTACAAAACAGTCTTTGAGGAACCTGTTGATCCCGCTAAAGTATAACCACAGACAATACTCTTGACTGCAGGAGCCAAACCGTCCTCGGTTCGACTCTACAACTTTTCCCCTAAATGTAAGGAGCAACAAAAAGAAAAAATAACTGAAATGCTCAATAAAGGTTATCCGATGCGTACCTCCTCCGAGTGGGCCGCATGAAGGTACAGAGATGAGAATGGTGACTGATTTCAGGGCACTGAACAGACTGACCATACCCGATAATTACCACATACCTCGAATTGGCTCGATATTGGTAGAAATTAGAGGTCATCCATACATGAGTACGCTCGATTTGACAAACTGCTACTGGCAGGTGCCAATCGATCCAGCGTGCCAAAAGCTATTCACCATTATCACCCCTATGGGAACCATGACATACACTCATATGCCTATGGGGCCAGAAATTCTGCTGCTCACTGTCAACGTGTCGTTGACGAAATGGTGTCACACTTACCTGATATCTGCAGTAGAGTTTACCAAGATGACTTAATCTTGGCAGGGAAAACTTCTTAACGCATCTGGAAGACTTGATTAGTGTTTATACTCATCAAGCAATACAATTTCGCCCTGAAAAGAAAATGTGTATTTTTTAACAACCAGGTTGATTATTTGGGACATACTCTGTCTACCGATGGAACCAGCCCTAATAAGAAGATCATTGCCATGTTGCAATTAAAACCTCCGAAGAACGTGACTGAAATCAAGTCCTTTGTATCGGCCCAGATTGCAGCACCACTATATGCCCTGCTGAAAAAGGACGCCAACTTCATCTTTGATGAAAAGTGTACTAGAGTCTTTGAAGCATTGAAGTAGAAATTATGTGAGGCGCCCATACTCTTCCAACCTGACTTTACTAAGGGTTTTCGGCTATTTACTGACGCCAGTCAGGAAGCCATGGGCGCAGTACTGGTGCAAGGAGATGTTAAACCATACCAGGTCATAGAGTACGCTTCTAAACTGTTTAATCCTGCTCAGCGTAACTATTCAGTTACAGAGAGAGAAGCCCTAGCGGTAATCTGGGCAATCGGAAAATTCCGGGGTTATATAGAAGGAATGCCTTTTGTGGTACACACAGATCATCGACCTCTGCGATGGTTGATAACACTGAACAACCCACAGGGAAGACTAGCTCGATGGGCAATAGCTGTACAAAATTACGTGTTCGATGTCGAATACATACCCGGCAAGGTGAACTCAGTAGCTGACTTGTTGTCACGACCTACTGGATCAGAACAGTAGAAAACATCAAAACCTGTAGTTCTAATCCACCATTTCCTTGCTGATGAAGAACCCATCACTAAGGACGAATTTCGTCAGTTTCAGATGGATAATCCCCAAATCAATACCATTTTGGGAACCCTAGAATCGAATGATGATGCCCTCGTCGCAGACGCCCGGACATTTTTGTCACGTGGATACATCGTGTTAGATGGAATCCTATATCGTCACCTGGAATTTGTCGATGACAAAGAGCCCAAATTGACAATACCAAAGGGACTTCAGAACCGAGTGATGGCATGGAATCACTCTCACGACGAAGCTGGTCATCAGGGGGTTCAGGGAACGTATGTCCGAATCCTGGAAAAGTACTTTTGGAATGGGATGCGTAAGGCCGTATCTACATTTGTTGAAAAATGTGGGTTGTGCCAAGTATAAACCGGATAACTCAAGGAGAGAAGCTGTATTTACCGCCCGGCTATTAAGCCTAGATTTGAAGTTATCAGTGTAGACCTTGTGGGTCCTTTACCAAAAACTTACACTGGACATACCAACATTTTCACGGTCAGCGATGTCACCACTGGATATGTCGAACTTTTTCCCATAGGGGACACTAGAGCTGAAACGATAACGACCCTCCTGATTAATGAGATATGTTTAAGATATGGAACTCCCAAGATCGTCCGTTGTGACAATGGTCCGCAATTCCTATCACTAGTATTGGGTCAAGCAGCAAAAACTATGGGATTTGATATCCAAAATGTTGAAAATTACCACCCCCAAGCAAACCCAATTGAAAGGAAACATCGTGAAATGAAGGCAAAAATTGCCATGGCAGTACTAGGAAACCACGAAGTTTGGGATGTACATTTACCAGCAGTTCGTTGGGTCATGAATTCCAGTACCAATAAAACAATGGGTCATTCGCCTTTCTTTCTGGAGTTTGGTCGTATGCCTTGTTCACCTAGTGAAAATTTGTTAAAATTCCATGAGTTTTGTCATAACAGACATTTTGTCCACACCACTCTGACAGACTTTCTGAGTGAATTATCCTCAGTACTCTTGGAAGTACAGGGCAAATTGGAAGATGCACGTCGTGCAGAGCATAATGAGAGTATTTCTCTACCTGATGTTGAGGAAGGTGATTTGGTGTTGCTAACCACTCACCCTATTAGCTCGTCAGCCAAAAGCTTCACTGCAAAGCTCGCTCCACGTAGAGATGGACCGTATCTCATAAAAAACGTCATCAACCCTAACACTTATGAACTTTGGGACTCCATACGGAATGTGCCTCTTGGAAGGTTCAATGGCCGCGAACTGAGGCCATATCCTAGGGATGCAGACCCGTATACTTGTGAAGGTCACCCAATTTTGCGGAAGCAAAAACGTGGTAGACCTCCTAAAAAACAGAAAACCAATGTTGATGGCACTCACCTTAATGAAGATTGTAGAGATTCCTGGTCCTTCTGGTGAAATTAGTCATCCATCAGGGCCTGCCAATCCGGATCCTGAGGAGGGGAGGGTCGAACTTCAGGGATCCAAAAATGATCTCAATGCTTCTGAAAAAGAAAAAGAGAGATTAAATAATGATTCTAGTTCCAACACAATTCCCCCTAAAGCTTCAGCCCAGCATTTCAGGAGAATCCACAATGATCTCCAAGCAACAGCTGGATGTTCAAAAGATGCGCCGAGAGATCCGGACACTGACAGTGACGAAGAGGAAGAGATTCAAACCTCTCAACTTCCTTCTACGTCACGATTTGGAAGGAGGATCACGAGACCCGCCAAATTCAATTTTATACACTTGGATCAACAGAGCAGGGCCGTGACAGCATGTATCAGCAAAAGGAAAGCAAAAGGTTTATTGCCATGCGTAGTTACGCTGAAGACTACTTAATTCAGCAGCAAGTTACTGATTGTCATCAAAAATCCATTGCAGCAAACCAGTTAGCCTTGCTACATTTTCAACAACTGGATGAATTGAATAGCATATGTCCCACACATGCTAATATCCCACTCACCACCATTTTCAAGGTGTTGACTGCTGCTAGAGCTTTCCCTAAGGCCAATTGGGATTTTAAATTTGTACCGAAATATCCACACCTATTTGAACCGAGCTTTTATAATAATGGCCTCTTCCAAACAGCTGATGAATGTCTGGCAGAATATGTTGGTTTTCAACGTGTTTATTCTGATGCCGGGGATGACCTGGAGTTTAACATGGTTGACATTCTGGACTTGGACCTCCTATGCACTTCCCCATCCCCGAGGGACTTGATGGCAGAAATGCTGACTTCTGCTCGGGTTTAGGCCAAGGGTATGAGGAAGGGGTTGATCAGCCAATTACGAATCACTGTGGTTGATCAGACCATTCCTTTGAAAACCTGGACCCCTTTCTCGATCCAGACAGTTTCATTCAGTCTTGGGTCGAGGATACTCATCTAATAGCCAAGCTTAGTGATAGGAAACACTCCCCTATGGTTTCAGTACATGCCATGGATCGGTCTAGTGAATTAGGCCTACCTGAGTTACATAATTTTGAGTGTGAGGCGGATAATTTGGTAATAAAGAGCTTACCTGAGTCCAGACCGCGATGGATACTCCGACCTCTTCAAAGATATACCCGAGGTCGTGCCAGGGTTCGTCAAGCATACCATGGAGGTCGTTCACATGCCCCAGGTAGAGCCTCATCACGGGGTTCACTGAGCAGCAACCAAAGTGGGTATCAGGATTTGGCAGTTGTACATCTCCGTGATAATTCTCGTTAAGAGAATGTCCCTTTAAGGTGGGACAACAGTAAGATGGAACGTCACACCAATTCTAAAGGTAGTAGCAATACCAGTAAGCACATTAATCTAATAGAAAATCCAAAACATGTGGACAAAAACTGGGACAAAGACAGTCAATCACGCTACGTTTTTCAAGCAGACGACACTGATCCCCGACAACGTCGCTTTGCCACTATGGGATGGCGTGACCTCACCTTTTCAAGTGGGAACCCCGTGCGCGTACATGAGGACACCCCACGCAATCGTTCGTCTGCTCAAACACAAGGAAAATCTCCATCTGTCACGGAAAATACAGGATTGCAACTGAAAACAAAAAGAAAAGAAATGGAGGAGCTGCCACTCTACCAAAAACGAAGAAGAAGCCAATCGCCCATGTATAAGCATCCAAGTGGCCATGGACATACATCAGGGACTTGGACCAAGTCTAGTGACCAATGTAGGCCTAGTGGGGTTGAAATTTTGGTGGACATTGTCAGAGGGAGAGGGGCCAATATCCCTTCTACCACCCTAAAACCCTTGCAAGATCCTAGGCCTGGATCGACTCTAGACCTTCGAGCTAGATACAGAAATCCACCGGAACCCCACAGAACGTGTATCATCCCAAAGTATGTGTCTAAAGAGAACCAGACTCCATCCACTAATCAGCAGGATTCGCTGGCCATGCTGCCCTCTGAAAATCAGTCCAATTTGGAAAAGGGCCACACAACATTGGAGTATCAAGCATTAAAGGTGACACAGGAGTCACATAATCTATTGTCAAAACTGGCTTCTCAACAGAATGTCAACAAGGAGCCAACTGTCCAAGTTGCAGTGGGAATGGACCCAGCTGCACAGGCCAAGCTGGACAAGTTGGAGGACAGATTCGACCATCTGCAATCCAACATTGCAGATGTCAAGGGGGCATTGGAGCGGATTCCAGAAGAGAAGAGATAGCTAAACGAATTATGGCCAGCTTCCCTAACTTGAATCTCAATCCTGTCCAGGACGAGGGTAAACAAGATCTCCTCACCTCCTCCCCAGTACAGGTTGTAGAATCATTGATCTCACTTATCATGCCCGAAACTGTCACCATTAACAAACCTGATCTACCTACTGTTGACCCTGGCAACGACCTTAGTCATGTGGATCTAATTGTTTGCATTTATATCTGGTTTGTGAGCTTCAAAATGGCTTCTCCATATCGTTTGGTGGTCCATATTGAGATACAAATGTATAATGTGACTAGCTTGCAAGCTAGTGTAATATGCAATGAAAATAATGTGTTGTTTTTGTATTCCATTCGGCAGGTAAAAAATCAAGTATTTATGATTTGTATATGTCATTGTTTTTAATGAATTATTTAATTCTACTTAAATTTTGGAAATTTGGAAGTTACTTACCTGTTGATGTTCCGATTCTTAATATCAATTTGCAGGTCTATCTGATGGGCTACTGGTATGATTGCTATATATTAGCGTAGGTTACTTACCTGACCACTTTCATTTATATTTATCTACCTTAAGAATTAGATATTAATCTGTTTATGATTGGTTGTTGGGCTGTTTTTAAAGACATGTTGGTCAGGAGACATTTGAATAATTCTATGTGAGTATATCCAACTTCCCGCAGTGCCGTATGCATTCCAAGAAGGTTACTTTGTTTCGGTTTGGCTTCATTCAAAGATTTCCATTAGCATTATAACTGCAGTTTTGCATTTTATTTGTCACATTTATACATAAAATACAATAAAGAAATAACAAATTAAGTGTGGTATAAATTAAATAACAATAATAATTCAATTGCTCTACATTGACTGCCGTCTGGGTGGCGGAATTTGGGTCGAATCCTAACACTGTCGATAATGACGGGCATGCCTTTAAAGGAACATTTTTGTCACTGGAAATGCTTGGTGGCTAGGTAAGGGAGATAATAAGTATTTAAAACAAGTGGAAAATATATAGCCATGTTATGTAAAATCTCAACATTTACCTCAATCTATACCCAGGTAATGCAAAACCTCCGAAAAAAAACCTGCCAGTTTGGCCATCTGGTAAGTAATGAATTAGAAGGGCACAATCCAACTGTTAATTGTTGAATTTTGGTCATCCACCTATCATACTGGTACCAACATTTTCAGGAATTTACCAAGAACAATGTGGTTGTAGTATTTTTTAAATCAAGATTATATTTTGATTTTTATCTCAAATTGTTCATTTTTATGCTTGCAATCCTAGTAGCACAAGGCACCAACACCTGCAACTAAAGGGATTTTAACTCGTTCTGGAAAGGCAGGAAATGATGTAACTGCATTAAGTAGGGAAGTTAAGGAGCTCAGGTATCTTATTCATGAGCTCAAGAGTTCCCAGCTTAAAACAGGGAATGCTGTTGCATGCCAGATGGAGTTGGGGTTACTGGAGACTGTTATGGTGTATGGCTGCTGTAGGGAAAGATTGTTCGTTTCTGAAACCGTCTAACCAGAAAGGCATCCAATGATCCTTGGGTGCTGGTGAAGAGAAAAGGCTCTAGAAAATCTCGTTGAAGTAGACAGGTGGCTGGAGTTGGTTCTTCACGGGGAACTTATTGTAGAGTTCAAAGATTGGCTTGGGAAGTGTTTTTATTTTCAGAGGTTAGAAATATAAGGAAATAGGAATACTTCAGAAAGCAAGAAGGTATGTATTATGGGTATAAGCATAGCACTTGCCTGGGTACTTTAGTATCCTGCTAACTTTACCACAGGTAGAGTTTAGTTCCTTGCAGTGTATAATTTTGGTTACCCTCATTATATAAACATAATGGAATCGATTGCAAATACAAATCAAATTTAAACAGTGTTTTTAGAGTGTTTCAGTGTTCCAATAGTCAAGGCACATATCAACCATTTGTAACACCCGTTTTCAAGGACGTCACCTTCCGCCAGGCTATCGGCTGCGGGTACACTCCATCTGGTTTCACCCTCCAAATTCAGACGCAAGGTCGGTAAATAGCCATGCACGTTAATACTGACTTTAATCAAGCATCAACCGAATGTACAGTATGAGATCGTGCACTCAACTAAATGGGATTAATATGTTTAGATAAAAATGATCAGTCTTACCACGTCCCAAATCGCCATCACGGACCCAGCTCCGAGCCCTCCCCAAAGTAGTGCTGCCTTTAAGGGCAGTGAAGTTAGGTACCGTCTTACGGGTGCGGCAGAGACAGCACACCAAGATCCCCGGGCTGACGAGGCCCCGTAGCGACGGTTTGAGAGCATGGGTCAACCCTCGAGCTCGAGACTCAATGTAGGAGTGATGATCTCAGGTTCTGGCTTTGGGGTTTTTATACTCCTTAGCCTTCCCATGAGACATCCCGAAATTGCATGGAATGCACGGTTATTGCATTCCATTTGGATAGCAGCATTCCTTCATAATTGCTGCATGTAATTAGGCGTGTGACCTCGGCACAAGGGTCACATATTTATAAAATACAGAAAAGAACGAACAAAACATATAATATACTAATAGATAAAGGTTTGGTTTATAATACAAAGCCTCTCATGCTTGTTCTTCCCCAAATTTAACCAGAGGAACTTTAGATAATTTCAACAACTTCGATAGGTGTTCACAATATAAAACTGAAACCTATAGAAAATGGAACATTTGACCCTTTCACAAATACAATCAAAACTGTATACTTATCAGGAAACATATTTTAATACTTAAAAATTTGCTGTTATACAGCAGCAAAGATTACCATGCATGGAATACAACATCTATAGCATGTATCCCTTCTAATGGTAATAATGCTTTGTTAGTCAGCAGAATAAAGAAAATAACCAAATTGTTTGAGTTGAGATTTACAGCAATTCACTTAATGCAAATTGATGAGACTGACATACTAACAGCAGACATATTTGCATCTAAAGAGCAATATAGTCATGTCCAATGGTCTCATGATATAAGTGCACCTCATGACTTGATCAATACATCTTGTGCTTCAAATTTACAGTTTGTTAATTCGCAGTAAAATAATTCTAACAGGAATACTATGAAACTTACTTATATCTAGACGTGGCTTTCGATTGATGTCAAAAGTGTTGCACTCGTGGGTCAATGCATAAAAGCACATTAAATGTGTTATTAAATTTAAAAATGCAACAGTTGCATATGTGTGACCTCTTAGCTAAGTAATCACATATAAATCTCTTTTGGCTCAATCTACCACAGTTTACAAATCACACACTCTAAATATGACGCCAAATTCTACGAACTGTGAAGTCACATTTTAATTACAGCTTGCTCTGGTTCATGCATTGGTGAATAGCACAAACAGGGAAGGTGTTTCATATAAAAATCAATTCAGATATGAAGTCTCTTACCACCCTCGAGGCCCAAAAGGGCTCTTCCCTGCAATGATTAAAGGTCCATGTGTTAGCCTTTTGGGTCAACAAAGCAGGATCCACACTTAGTGTGTTGCAAACACAAGTCTGCAAACAAATTTAAAATCATCATGCAGTGATAACAAGAACTAATCCTAGGCAGAGGAAGAAGAATCTCAAGTTAACTATAGCTAAGGTTTTTATAAGTTCTTGAGTTTACCATTCTTTTCTCCTAACTCCTTTCATTCTCTTTCATTTCAACATGTTACGAATTTTGAAATCAAACATCATTTGAAGAAGTAATTTACGATTTGGAAATGTTTTGTGAGTATATTTATGTTTATAAAATGTTAAGGTTTTAAGTTATTCAAAAATTCATTTAACCCTTTCAAGCCCGTCACATGATAACATAGTCTAATATTGTTGATATTTGCAATCAGTTGTTTTATTGCGAGGTAAAAAACGAAAAATCCGTAGTTACACGAGTAGTTACATATCGCGCACGGTTACATATTCGCGATCACTTAAACACACGTCCACTCTCCGAGGAGGCTTACTGGTAAGAGCTTTCAAACCGGTCCTCCTTAATGTGTTGCCTGGGGCAGAGCCACCTTTCTCGTCATCTCACGCTCCTGTTTATTGCTTTATTGCCTAAACCGGAGATGCTGGTTTATTGCTTTATTGCTTAAACTGGAGATGACCTCGTTAGCTTCGTGCCGTTTTACGGCCCACACGAAACTGTGATGACCCCTTTTATTGGTGTCCCTCGGAACACCTGTGCCCCCGATACGGGATGTGTCCCTGAGGGCGCACCACTCAACAAATATTAATTTGTTTTTGTTTTTCTGTGCTATTTGTGTAGCCAATAGACTAAAAATAATATCATTGAAATCTAATAATTATTAGTTACTTTTACATTAATGGTACTTTAAAGTACCGACAGGCACTATCGTACGCAGAATTAATGAATATGAATTATTCAAAAAAAAAAATTAATTTTAAATGCTGCAACTGATTTTTTTTGGTTGGTGTTCGAGATAACAGTTGAAATGTCCATTACAGCAAAGAAAACTTAGCATTCAAAACATTTACTATATGGCTTTGACTAATTATTTTCTATGAGCATAGTTCACAAACTCGTGTTTCAATGAATACTGACATGAGAACCAAGATTTTGCTGTTGAGTATCTTTTGAAACTGAAATGTCTCATCTTCCTTTGGGTGACAATTCATGGCCGTTTCTTGATACTGATCCCTAATGCCCCTTTCAAATGAGGCCATATCAGCCCCTTTGCTGCGTGAGGTTTTTTAGCGGCGCATGCTTTTCTATCTGTGCATATACACAATTCGTCTCATTTCCCTTGATGTATCATATGAATGCACAGATAGTAAAGTACGTTACGCTGAAAAAACTTTGTGCAGGAAAACAGCTGATACGTCCTCGTGTGAACAGGGTGTTACATTTTTGCATAGAAGAATGTGTACAAAGGTCTTGCAAAAGTTATCGTATCAATTAAAAAATGTCGGGTTTTAGATTCAGTTAGCTGTAGGTGCTTATTGAATTGATGATGGTCATTTCCAGTAAAGCCCATCAGATCCAATGCTACAACTTAGTTGATTTATAAAAGCCTATAGTTTGTGCAAATCATATAATGCATATCTACACAAGCCCTTTGCTTTTTGTAATCTTTAATTTCAACTGGACAAAATATATTTATAACTATATCTTTTTGTCTTCATGAAACCACATTTGAAATTTGTTCTATGGGGGTTTGAAAAGATGCATTAGATCATCATAATTATTGAGTTTTCCTGAAATTATATTTTCAAACAAAACTTGTGTAACAATATTTTCCTCTAAAAGATCAGTAATTTATCTGCTACAGTATCAGGTAACGAAGAACCTAGAGTCAATTTACCATTATACAAGGTGGAAAGAAAGTCTGTCCCTATTCGGTTTTGCGTCTAAAATAATGCCCGATAACAAAATTCTGCTAATGGGAGTGAATAGTAATGTGCCCTGGCGCATTCCAATGGTGATGGCACAATTGCCCTTGAGGGTCATCTTCAAGGTCATGCAAATGCTAACTCTTAAACGGTTAATGATAGAACAAAACATC
>JAUJYV010003044.1:0-10961 GCA_033995625.1 Ophyiulus pilosus | reverse complement strand
GAAAGATTTATGCCATTTTCTTTATGCATACATTCTGCAACAAATCTGACGGAGTAATTATGCAGCTAATGCTTGCAGACAGGTTTATGCAGATATCATACATAATACTGCATAAACATTTCTGCATAAATTGGTCTGACAATATATTCTGCAGAATTCCTACAGAACATTTTCGTATGGGATGGAAGCTATAAGAACTATGTGAGAATATGTGTAGATGAGTAATTATGTTTAATGATGGTACGATTTTGATGTCCGCGCTGGTAAACTTATGCGCAGCTTGGAGTGTGGGTCCCTAATCACTAGCGCTAGACATCCAGGATAAGGAAAATCATATGCGACCTCTTCAGGTTGCATGTGTGACAATATATCACAGCATTGTGAAGGATTCTTGGAAGGAAAATCGGGTATTATCTCTGCCATATAGCTTACGGAGGGAATCCCTCAGAGGAAACCAATTACCGACAAACCGGTGTTCATGATCCCGTTGCCGGAAGAAATACTGCTTCTGCCTACGGAAACGAAAAACACGCTTGCACAGTAGTTTAAATCCCCGCTCAGTCGTCTGATGGTACGCTGCAATGTTCTGGTCCTGGGCTGTCGCCAGACAGATCGTGAATATGTCCGACACCACTGCTTTGACCTCTCCTTTTTGTTTGAGAATGCCCGATGACAAGACTTTCTCATTGGTGGTTGGGAGTCGTGCGGAGTCGAGGACACTGGATGAATGGAAACAGGTGCTGAGTGAAGCTACAGGTTGACAGGATGTGGCTCTCCCCACCAGAAGCCACACCACAAACAAGACACGAATGGTTCGTTCGTTGCTTGATTTGGTAAAGAAAAAGTGGAGTAGTCAGGCCCGTTCAGCATATCCTATGGTGTAAATACGCTGCCTGGCCATAATTCCTGAGCCCTTGCATTCATCATATAGTCATCCTTGGACTCCATATAATTACGAAGTAGTGCATATAATTAACAAAATTATGTCTTCATCTAATGCATTACGTATAAAGGGACAGATGCAGAGTAGTTTTTGTTAAATTGAATCATGACACCTAATGCTGTCAAGCAGAAAGGCAAACCGATTAGCGAGTTTGATCGTGGACGAGTTGTTGGTGCTCGAGAGCATGGAATTCTGGTAAATGACATTGCATAATCCGTTGGCATTTCACAATCAATTGTCAAATGAATCTGGGCAGAGTGGCAAAGACAAGGAAAAACCCATTTTACTGTCGGAATCAGAGGTCCAAAAAAACTGCTGACAGAAAGGGACAGGTGCAGTTTAATGAGAATGGTGAAGAAAAACCGCTGCCTATCGACACAGCAGCTAGTGCATTTGCATAACCAGACAGGTACAAACATTAGCATACGCACCATGAGACGTGAACTGCTCTCTATGCAACTATGAAGTTGTGTATCCACAGGAAAGCCCCAGGTAACAGCAACCAACAGAATGAAATGTCTAAAATTTGCAAAAGACCATAAGAACTGGAATATTGCGGTCAGGAAAAGTGTCACTTGTCTAATGAATCACATTTCAAATTGTTTTTCTGTGATGGACGCCAACGTGTTAGAAGAGAGCCACATGAATAACTCGACCCAGACTGCATGACTGCAACTGTTCAGGCTGCTGGCGGCAGCGCGATTGTGTGGGGGATGTTTTGCTGGTCTGGACTTCGTCCATTAGTTACAGTGCACAACACAATGAAGGCTGTACACTATTTGGAATTGTTGGACACGCATTTTATGGCAACAATGAATGACTTCAATCCAGAAGGCGATAGCATCTTCTAGGACTATAATGCCAGGATTCACAGAGCTAACATTGTCCAAGACTGGTTTGAAGAACAGGATGGACGTTTTTACACATGGATTGGCCTCCGCAAAGCCAAGATCTCAATCCAATTGAGAATCTCTGGGATGCTGTTGAGCGGCTCATCTGCACGTAGACCACACCTCAAAACTGCATTCATTCGTTGTGGCATTGATTCCACCAGATTCTGCAACACTTTTACATCAATAGTTAACCATTTGGTATGAATAAGTTCCTCCAAAGTTGCTAGGTTCGAAGGCGGTCAGGTGGTGTATTATTAAACTCGGGGTAATAGACCAGCGCATCATATCTTGCACCTTTATCAAGCAACCGGTCTTGGACGGCCGTCATCGACGACTTCCGATTGAAGAAGTCCATATTCACGATCTCTTCATTATAAGTGAGAAAGACACCCTTCGTCCCCTCATGCTCCCCAGATTGCAGCAGAATCCGTTCGACTTTCCTCAGCGCCTGGTCTTGGCGAAGAATCTGCCATTGGTAGGCAAGCATTCTCGAAGTCTGCAAAGCTGGAAATGTGCAGGCGCTCAAGAGTGCTAGCACTACCTGCCAGAAGGCGATGGAAATTTGCAATGCACACCTTTTCTGGACATCTTTCCAAATCCAAAGCAAAAACCCAGAAAACTGCAAAATCCTTCTTTGAATTGCCGCTATAGAGGAGGGCAGACCAAGCTGATGAAGGCAAGGAATCTCGTTGAAAAAGGGGTTTGGCCCAACCACGCCTGGACCCCCAGATAAGTACCCGGCAGTTAGCGGAAAGACGTCCCATAGGAAATCTCTGTACTTAGCGCATCATATATCTGTACCGCTGTCTTCCAAACTTCCAGCTCCAGCAAGCCCAGTCCCCCTTGGCCTCGCGGCAAGTGGAATTAAAGAGCGCCGGGGCCACCGTTTATTGTTATTCACCCACACTCAATTTAGCCATTGTATGTGGTAGCCATTTGTCTGGGGGATCCAGTTATTGTGAGACATATGCATGTTCAAACATGGTCAGAGTATCCTTCAAGGTGGTCCCTAAGATCTATAACTTTTGAATCTGAGAGGCAAGTTGTTCCTAGTTCTTGAGCTGAGATGCCTGGGTCTCTAGAAACACGCCAAAGAGTTTGCCACCATCAAAGCATTCAACTGCCTTTGCAAGCATTTGCATCGAGACACTGCCAAAAGAGGGAACACCTTGGACTTTCTAAAGTTGATGGCTGCCCCACTAAGCGCTGAAAACCGATCGTAGATCGCACTGAACAGACCTATATGCCTAGCAGATTGCAACAGAAAATTAATATCGGCAAAAACCAGTATAGGCATCAGTTGCCCTCCTAGTATTGCAATGCTACATCAGCCATCTCTGTATGCACCCTTCGTATCAATGGTGCGAGGGCTAAAACATTGCAGAGGGGAGAGATTATTGCCCTGCTTTAGACCATTATTAATCGGTATATCACCTGTGTGGACGTCCCCATTCCCTACAGTACATACACTACAAGTTAGGAGGATCCTTTTCCACTGTACGGAATCCAGCAAAAGTCCCAACTCTTCGAGCACGGCAAACAGATAATGATGTGATGCATTAACAAAAGCCTTGCTTTGATCAATGGAGTATATCACCCCATTAATCTTGCCTTGTAATTGGAACAGATCACGTAAAATCTTGATATTAGTGAAAATACTACGGCCTCTGACTGCACTAGTCTGCAATGGGGATATCAAACTAGGAAGAACACCTTGGATCCTGGTAGCTAAAACCAGTGTAAGTTACTTATAGTCGCAATTGAGAAGTGATATAGGTCGCCAGTCATTAACCGAGACAGGAACTGTCGTCTTGGGGACCAATTCGATATGGTCCTTGGTGAAAGATCTCGGTGAACACTCGCATGAAAATTGGAGCAATCTGCCATTGGTACTTCTTGTAAAAGGCGTAGCCAAGGCCGTCCACACCTGGACTAGTTCGATCATCAGAAGTTTGTAGGGCCCGTAGTAACTGGAAGCGAGACTGCGTGACCGATTTTACCTTCAGCCATTGAGAGGTGCGACAATCCGTTCAGAACTCAGGGATACCAGCAGGGTTCACTTCCGGAAAACGAAACGATAGAATTCTTCCAATTTACTAGCGATGCAGTCTTTCTCCGTGGATAGCCCCGAGGCATCATGCAGCTGGACTAGACAGTCCATGCCTTGGCGGATGCGAGCTAACCGTGAAGCCTGACTCCACAACAGAGAGGTTAGCCCGCAAGGGAAACCCATGATCTTTTTATGTAGCTCAAGGTTCGAGAGGGTTTCATTCAGCAAGCCCCAATTGAGTAGCTGGGAACACAGACAAAACTGCTGAATCCGCTGAACGATGATGGACTTCAGAAATAGCAACGTTTCCCCGCAGCTGCCATTCCGGGCCACCAGATCATTGAACTGATCCAAAAATACAAGTGATCTATAGGGACAATTCTGCATCCTCCAACAACAGGTTTGGAAAGGAATTCGTGACAACCTTAGCCAGGGTTTCACGCTGTCCCAAAACCTGACATACCAGGCCTTAAATGATCACCCTTATCTAGGTGTTGATCAATGTCCACCGAGACCGATGAACACACCTAGTCTGCTGATAGGTAGACCCGGTCCAACCGAGCCCACTGGCTACCCCTCCTCCAAGTGGCAGCTTGGTCAAGACCGTGTGTCATGCGCCAAAAGTCAGCTAAATGATGAGTATTCACCAAAGATTGCAGTTCCCCTGTTAGTCGTCACCGATATTCCGCATCAGAATTTATCTCATTGTGGGATTTGGGTACCATTAAAGTCCCCCAACAGGACACATGGCCGGTCCAAAAGCAACCGAAGAAACTTATCAAGTTCTAGAATCCATGGAAAAGCTTGACTACCAAACTGAAAACCTGAGTAAGAGATCAGCACTCCTAGACAATATCCACCCATAATGTCTCTCCAGCTACTCACACGCAACCAGTGGACATCAAGCGGAAGAACGCAGACACCATTGAAGCGGTGGGTGCCGGGGCTAAACAAAGATGTGGTATCGACTCTGCAGAGGATGTAGAAGCAGATCCAAAGAATTTCCACAGAAGCCAGTTTCCTGGATACAGTGGAGGGCAGCTGGGTCGAGGTCCAGGTACGAGTAAAAAAATCTAGATTATTATATGTGGACAAGCCGCGAAGGTTCCACGTTTTAACCGTGAAAGCCAATGTAGATATGGAAGATAGTAACATGCCGCTTATCCTATTTGGAGTGGTCGGGGTCTGCCATGAACCCATCCCTAAGTCAAATGAAGTCCTCCGTAAAGAACTCAATAGGTATATCTGTTAAACATCCCTTGCAGGGCTTGGCTTACAGGATACGTTCTGTAGTCATCTCGGATGTACAAGACAAGCTGGGGCCTGTCGAGCTGGTAGAACCAGATCGGCTCAACGGTTGCTCCATGTCTACATCTAAGTTTGGGAAACATTCCTGTGATCCTGTTGCTGGGGATCAGGCAATAAATTCAAAGGTAATGAAAATAAAGGCAATGAATTCAAAGGGAATTCATCTTTTGGTGGCGATACGTCACGATCAGGATTCAACCAGGAACTCAATTTCTGCCTCCTGACTCCGTTACCTACATCGCTTTTTGGTTTTGACTACCTTAAGAGGCAGGTCACTATGACCCGAGCCAGCTGGGGAGGACTCCCCGTGTCCCAGATCAGGTAAGTGAGCAGAACAGGGTGCCGGTGCACCCAAACCCAAAATCTCACTATCATGAACACTCACCACCAGAACTATATTAACAGGAGCATCAGGAAGGCCGATGTTACGCACCGCAATTAGTGGAGCATCAGTTGAAACTTCCTGAATGTCCATGGATGGTATTCCAAACCCCGGAGATGCTGGTAATGGAACCTCATCCTCACGCTGCTCAGGTAAAAGAGAGACAGTAATGAATCTTGAGCCGCCGGCCTACCTGTCGTTAAAGATTTAACGGCCACATCTGCTCCACCCTTATCACTATGAGACGAAAGATACAGCCATTAGAGGCTGAAGGGAAATTAGGGGTATGAGAAACAGTGCGCACCCGTAGGTGTTTGTGTATTTAAGGGGAGAGCTATGCTCGGGTTTGTTTGTCAGTTAGAATACCTGCCACCCGCCGCGGCCCCCAGGACCCCGCCCAGGATGCTGACAACCCATTGAATGGGAGGGACACCGGGGGGCCCAGCCATGGTGTGGACGCCCCGTGTCTTGGGGGAGGACCCCCAGGCACAGACGTCCAACCACAGCTCCGGCCCCCAAACCCAACCACCCGACAACCTACCCCCGTTCCGACCCAGCAGGCACCCGAGGACCACTGCGAATGACCCGAGGTTATTATTATTCTAACATTGTTTAGGATAGTCTGATGGCTTGGACACCTGCGTCCATGCTGGGCTCTGTGAGGAGCTGAGCATAATCCCCGTTGCCCATCGTTTCCCTTACTTACTTTCTCAAAGGGGCGTTTGAAATACGATGTCACCCACCAGCCAATACGTGGAAGAGCTGTCAGGTAATGTGCATTCTGCAGGGGCTAGCTAAGGAGGAAAGAAAGCACTCACATAGTATTTTATTTCGTAAATAAATATAGGTTGCAAACACTTGACATATGGAAATGGTGGTCAGCAAAATAACAGGAGAAAATAAAAATATAGGTGGATCCGTGATGCCGAAAGGCCCACCTTACTCCCGCACAGCAAGTGGGGGCCATTCGATTCATTTGTTGACGAGAGCGTCAGCCAGGCGGTCCCTTTCGAGGACCCTTGTCGGCAGGGGGCAGTCGTAAATGATGTGATGGGTGTTGTCATCTCCTACCCCACGTGGACAGGCAGCGCCTAAGTTGCCGAAGCGGAAGTGGTGCAGGAACTGGCGGAAAGGTCCGTGTACAGAAAGTAGGAGGACTAGTTTCCCAGACATTCTGTTCCACCCATTCCTAGTAGTTGGCACGAAAGTGTGCACCAAACGGCCACTGGCATCATTATCCCAAATCTTCTGCTATGCTGTTTCTAACAACTGCTTCGTAGCAGCAGTCAGGCTGGAGCGTGGCAGCTTGTGTGGGGTGATGCTGGCGTTTAGAGTAGCCTCCTTATTCAGCAGGTCGGCTCATTCGTTTCCGGCAATTCCTTTATGGACACTCACCCAGTAAATAGAGACCACTTTACCCGACATCCAGAGGTCGGACAGTTTCGTAAAAGTGCAGTGTCAGGGCCTGCTTACGCTCGCCACCCGCTACTGCCTGCAGAGCCGAGCGGGAGTTGGAGCAGATGCTGGCACTCTCGCCTTCCTGCAGATAACGGCTCAGCATATCCGCCCAAATAGCCAGGAGTTCGGCTTGAAAAACAGAACACTAGTCAGGCAACGGAACCTGCCAAAAGCCCAACTCGGTGTCGTCACGCTTCAAGACTGCAGCTGCGTCGACCGCACCGGCCAGCTTGGAGCTGTCCGTGAAGCACTGAAGGGCTGCCCCTGGCACTTCGGGTGTCCAGGTGGCGTTGGCGAGAGATTCTCTGATGGAGGGGTGGGTCGCCTGTGTTGCAGCATCTGGGAGTTCCAGAGTTGTTGCTTGCAGGGTCGTCAGCTCGTAAGTGCTTCGACGGGAAGCAGCGTGTAGGTGGACAGGTGGACAGAAAGAGAGGACATGTAGGCCGACGTCGGGGTCGTCCTGTAGGCCCTGCAGATGGCCAGCAAGAATGGCCTTTGGGCTGCTGACAAGGTCTTGATGATTCGGGTGTTGTGGGCTCGTTTCCCCCAGATCTCTGCTCCACCCCTCGCAGGTACAGTTTTGAGGACGTCTGGCCCCACAACCGGCCGCACACAGAGACCAGCCGCGAGCCGACTCGTCCCACCTTCCCCTTGGATGTATTGGGCATGGGCTATCCAGTTTAGTTTTGGGTCGAGCATGATGCCTAGATATTTTAGTGGGCGCATGGGATTACCCTTCCCCCAGCCCGGATGACTGGTGCCCGGAGCAGTTTTCTTGCAGGGTGGAATATGGCCTGGAGTTTCCTTGTGGCGTAGTCCAACTTGGTTTCTGAGGCCCAGGCCTCGCAAGCCAGCCACACAACCGTGGTCCACCGTTGCTCGATGGCCTTTGCCGATGGGCCGGAGAGCCGGATTGCCTCATCATCCGCAAAGGCTTGTGCGAGTTCCTCAGGGTGGAGCACTTAGGTCATTGCCCTGAACCAATTACTCCTTTAAAGTTATCCAAAGGATGGGCACCATGCTCGAGCCTTGATGGCACCCTCTGGAGGTGCCATGGTATGAGCCAACAGCGACTAGTCGTTCAGTGAGGAACCCACGGATGAGGTTGTATATGTTCCTGGGGCAATGCGTTCTTTGCAGCTCGTTGAGGAGAGCCGGGTACCACGCGCTGTTGATTGCGTTTTTGATGTCCAGCATCACGGCGAGGCAGTGGCGTCCGGCACCATTTGCCTCTTGGACTTCCGCCTCGTATGCGGCCTCAGCCTGCTGGGTCCCGGTACCCTCTCGGAATCCATATTGCCTGGGGGAGAGGTAGCCCCCTCGCTCCAGGTGGTAGCTGAGCCGTCGTGCAAGCAGCTTGTCCAGCACCTTGCCCAGGACTGGAAGTAGGCAGATGGGACGCACGGTGACCTCTCCAGGTTTCGGTATCCATACCACTTGAGAGACCTTCCAGATTCTGGGAAAGCAGCCCTCCTCCAGGGAGGCATTGATGATACACAGCCACGGTCCTGCTGCAGCTGTTAGGTGTACCAGGCCTGCTACTGGAAAGCCTTCAATGCCGGGAGCCTTTTCACAGTTGAAAGAGCTGGGCAGCATTGCGGAGTGCCCAGAGCGTAAAAGAGACATCCGCCTGGGTGTCGGGCTCCAGCTGGTTTGTTGTTCACTGGAGGGTATGACACTCGAGGTCCGAGGCAGGGTCGTCGTTCGGAAAGTACGAGTGCCGCCATGGTATCAGGCTCGTTTTCTGTCCAGTAGCCGTCTTCCCGCTGAGTTGTGGCCAGGGTGGTAATTGGATTTTGTCTGCCAGCCAAGATTTTATAGAGCAAGTTAAAGGGATCCTGGTGGGATTCGCAATCACAATATGCCCTCCAGGATGTTGATTTGGATTTCAGGATGGCCAGCTTATAGGCCCGTTCCGCAGTCCGAAAGAAGAACAGCAAAGCACGTCTGTGGGCCGGATTCCTAGCGGTCTGGAACTGCCGGCGGCAGCGGCGTAGGTTCCGCCGAAGAATTTCCAGTGCAGGGGTCCACCAGGCCAGGTGGCGCCTGTCCGTGGCCTGAATTCGGGTCATGGATGCCTCGCACGCCTCCAGGCAGATGGATTGGAAAGCTTCGGCTGCCGCCTCCGCCCCAGTGTAATGCAGGTCCATAGTCCTCTCTGAGACCATTCTCCGGAAAGCCTCCCAATCGGCACACCGCCACTGAAAACGGTTCATCGTTTGCCGCACAAGAGGTCCCCGGTGAATAGTGAGCACCACATACAGGTGGTCACTAAGGGTGGCGTTGGGAAGTATTTTCCATTCACTGGACCCGATGGAGCGAGAAAGTGTCAGGTCGTTAAACCCTCCGCTTGTACCGCCCTGAAGGTGGGTCCCAAACCTGGATCGTTGTGCAGATCCAGGTCGTGCCTCGTGATGAGGTCCAACACCTGGTTGCCCCAAGTATCCACTACCCGGCACCCCTACGCTGGGTGCTTGGTGTTGATGTCCCCTGTGATGACGACCGGGAGACGATGGTGATTCTGCCATGGTTATTTCGGCCTGAGCAGGAGTGAGTGATGCACCGGCGGCCGGACGTTCGGTCGCCAGGGTGGGAAGGACGGTCGATCGCAAGAGCCGCTCCTCTGCTAGCTCCTTTTGAGAGGCCAGTAAGTCGTTCTGGGTCACCAGCATCCTGACCAGGAGCAGACCATCCAGAGCCCGGCGCACGGTCTGATTTGCCTTTGTAAAAGAGAGTTTCGGTGACCGCAGGTAACAGCGGGAGAAAGCCACTTGCAACTGGATTGTTTTTGGCCAGGGAGCATGTCTCCCCAGCTGAGGAATTGGCCGGGTGCTCGTTTTCCTCGTCAAAGTTGGGGGTCCTTGCTTGGGGCTTGGTTGGGGTCTCAGCTCTGCCCGCCTAAAAATCTGCCTCTTCCACCGCAGCAAGCACCAGCAACTCGTCCAATTGGGTGAAAAGGTCCCCCGTTCCCCAGCCCTTGTTGTGCTGGTCAAGAAAGTCTTTTGCGGTGGCCAGTGCCGCTTTACACCGGACTTGCATGGGCTTTTTAAACGCCGTTCTGGTAGCCGAAAGCCCCTCGAGCCGAAAAAACTGGTAATGGAGTTCAATAGATTTGCCAAAACTTTACCGTGTAGGGTAGGCAAAAATGGGGTCGAAAAACTGTCGGAATTTGCAAAGATGGGTCCGAGGTGAGCCTCCAAAAAGCGATGCACAAGCCGCAAGAACCGCTGAAAAACGTGGTCGCCCGATTCACGAAACGCAATTTCGAACTCGGAAAACTTCTGGAAAGAGACCGAAGCTTACCAAAGTTAATTTTAGCATTGGAAAAACAAAGACTTTCAATGTAGTAGGCCCGTGGTAGGACGTCAAAAAACGTGACGCGCGTTACGAAACAAAAAACACGCGGACGTCCGAGGAAAACCCCAATTTCGAGGGCCTAAAAAACACAAAAGTACTTCCATGAAACGGATGAAACTTTAACACAGTGCACTGACTATACTGTAGAACAGTCCTGCGTTAAGAATTTGGCGAATTTCGGATCAGAAGGTCCGCGAAAAACCGCCAAGCTGATGCGCGAACTGCCGAAACTTGAAAAAGCACGTGGTCGGCCGCGATAAAGATCCCGAACTCACGGGACGAAAAAAGTCAGAACGAGCCTGAATTACGGGCTGAAATTTTTACTATATTCTCCCACTATACAGGGTGGAAAGAAAGTCTGTCCATATTCGGTTTTGCGTCTAAATAATGCCCGATATCAAAATTCTGCTAATGGGAGTGCATAGTAATGTGCCCTGGTGCTATCCAATGGTGATGTCACAATTGCCCTTGAGGGTCATCTTCAAGGTCATGTAAATGCTAACTCTTAAACGGTTAATGATAGAACAAAACATCCAATTATAAAGTTGTAGGGCATGGCCAAATTAGTGT
>JAUJYV010003043.1:0-10961 GCA_033995625.1 Ophyiulus pilosus | reverse complement strand
ACATGCTAGCAGACCCCCCCCTCTTGAGGACGTCCTTGTTGAATGGCCCCTAAAATGAACCAACTCACAATTTTATCATCCAAGTTTACTTAAAAATGTTGGGCGTTTTTTAAACTCCTTAAACTGAACATATTTTAAGGATTTTGCTATTTGACCATATTCGTTCAAATTTCAAATGGCTATTTTAAGGAATGGACGCAATGGTAAATCCATATTCTTGGTCTCGCAGCAGTCCTCTCTTTAGACTAGGTGTTAATGACTTTTAATGGCAATATTTTTTTGTTGTCTTCGTATCCTTGATTGTATCATCACTCGCCTCTTAGTGTTTTGGCAATGTCCAGTCATCATAAGCGACGTTATGAAATATTCATCGTATTATTTTTTTGTTGTTGTTATCATTTTAATGTTTCGACTTTTCTCGTCATTTTGTTCGGGTTTGTTAACAATAGTGACGAGGGTCGTCCACAAACGATGGTCGTAGTCGCCGTCGTCGTCTTTTTCTAATTTTAGCCTGCTTTTTGAGCAGGGCAGCCTGGCGCCCTGGCGTGACACTTCCGTGTTTCTGATTTCCATCAAAATGCACATCGGCGGCATTCCTAGCATTCTTGCTCTTGTTTTTTTTTTTCAGTGTTATTAAACGCTGATAATTGTTTTAGGTCATGCGAGGTCTTATTTGGGTTTGCGAATTATTTCGATTTCTCGTATAGTATAACATTTGATTCCTAGAAACGCGAATGATTACGTTTTGCTAATCAAATTTTTTCGTTTCTTCCGGGTTCCTGTTTCTAAATTTCGCTACATTACTTGCTTTTAATAGATTTCCAGGCGCTGTGAGATCCATAATTAAAAATTCGATCAACGTAATTGGATTAAATTAATTTTTAATTATGGATCATAATGCCTGGAAACATACCCAAAACTATTTAGGTAATGTAACGAATTTTATGGGTGATAGAGCTTTAGATGACAATGGTATATCATGAGTAATTTCATTTGGGAAACCAAAATTGAAATTTAAATCAGTTTTAGTAATAATATTAAATTATATTACATTTGTTATAAATTTAGCGATTCAATAGCGATTGAAAAGGAGAAATTAATCAACTAATACTTTCAATCAAATAAGTTGATTAAACTTTAAATTGAAGTATATTAATAAAACGATCGAGTATAATATAAATTTTAACACAAAAAAACACTTATTTTTAGGATACACATCATATTTTGTGACAGAATTTAAAGTATATAAATGATACTGAGATTGTTCAAAACTTCCAACTTTGCGATACTTTAATTTATGGATGATCCCTAAACTTTAATCACCTATTACTTTCAGTCGAATAAGTTAATTATAATTGACCAAACTTTTAAGTATATTAATAAAACGATCGAGTATAATATAATTTTAACACAAATAACCAGTTATTTTTAGGATATATCACATTTTGTGACATAATTGAAACTGAGGTTGTTCAAAACTTCCAACCTTGCGATACAATAGAGAGTTTGAGCCAGCCAACGCCTTAACGTTAACCTTAACGTTAACGTGGGGAAGGGAGGAGCCACGGATTTAACTATCCAATTAATTAACTGTACGGCATGCACACTCATGACATTGATTTAGTTCATTGGGTAGTTAAGACCTTGGCTCCTCCCTTCCCCACGTTAACGTTAAAGCGTTGGCTGGCTCAAACTCTCTTTTATTTATGGATGATCCCCTAACTCAACTTCTGGTTGATAAAATCACATCGTGTCATGGCCCTTATGAATATTTCAAACCCCAATATCCATGAACTTGTCACAGTTGTGAAAGCATTTATTTATTTATTTATTAGTGCTATTAGATCACTAGAAAACTATGTGCTTTTTCTTGTCCTTTTCTATCAAGCTGTTAATTTGTTATGATGCTAAGCCTGAAATTATTCCGTGGGGGTTTACAAACTGCTCAATTATTAAAATCAAGCCGAGTGCTATGCATCGCAATGCTTTTGTTTTTTTCCGAGAAAAGCAAGGTCGGGGGTGGGAAAGTCCTTTAAACCCTGATTTTCGGCCGGAGTGCAAGGGGACCACCTTGAAATGGGACTCCTCCGAAAGACCAAAAAATACATAAAAATATAATTTATTACGAATTTTCAAGGTTATGTTTATAGGTAAACATCTTTCTCCGAGCGTTGGTTTCTTACACACCTTTCTCGGGCAACGCGTGTACCGAGATTATACTTTTTTCTTGCCAGATTTTTGACCTAAACTCCGTAATTGTTCAGCATATATTTCTCATCAAATTCATCTTGAGGGATCCAACATTGTTGTCATCTGTTGAGTATTAGTGTACAAATAGTCATCAAACCAGAACTTCAGATTCGTACATTCATTACGTTGGTAATTGATGAATGACTTGAGCAGATGTTATTCAAATCAAAACAAATAAAACAAGTTTAATTTAAACATTAATTAGCAGTTTTAGTTAATTAGCAGAACTGAATTCGAACCGCGAATTACAAAAGCTAATTTGAATTTTTCAATTTGAATAACGAATTGCAATTAAGAAGAACAGCACGTTCTTTGTAGCACTTCATTATCGTTATCGTTTCTTTAACGTTGGATGGCTCAAGCTCTCTAATAATTAATAGAGAGTTTGAGCACGTTTGTCGTCTTTCCACGCATTGCGTTCAGTCAGTTCATTGGGTAGTTCAATGCGTGGCTCCTCCCTTCCCGACACTAACTTAACGTTAGTAAGGATAAGACGGCAAACGTGCTCAAACTATCTATAATAGAGAGTTTGAGCCAGCCAACGCCTAAACGTTAACCTTAACGTTAACCTTAACGTTAAGGAACTAAACCCAATGAACTAAATGAACGTCATGAGTGGGAATGACGTTCAGTTAATTCATTGGATAGTTAAGTCTGGGTTTCCTCCCTTCCCGCCGTTAACGTTAAGGTTAACGTTAAGGCGTTAGCTGGCTCAAACTCTCTATTATTATGCAGTTTGAGCATGCCAACGTCTTTATACTTACCTTAACTTTAACGAGGGGTAGAGAAGAACCACGCATGCACGAGCCCATTACTTTCACTCAGTTCATTGGGTAGTTCAATGCGTGGCTCCTCCCTTCCTGCCATTAACGTTAAAGTATGTATAAAGACGTTTGACTGGCACAAACTCTTTAAGAGTTTTATGGTAACTGTTTGTTTACGTACAGTTTTAAACAAAAACCGTACAAAATGTAACCCTTTGTTGACCAGCACTTTTTTTTTTACAATTTCTTGTAAAAATCGGTTATTTTCTTCCCATAAACTCTTTGTTTATCTGAGATTTACAGTATTCAAATTTAAGTACGGGTTTTTTTTTTCTCGCCCCCCTATCGCCTTTCCTAGAAAGGTGACCCTAATTTTATGTTCCTTTGTAGCTCTGCATGTTTTTAAGGGTTTCTTGCCCCTTACCTGCATTACGCACATATCTATTTCCCATTTAATTGTATATCTTAAAGCAGTTTTGATAACCTGTCAATGCCAAAGTCATTACTGTCTTTACGCATTTTCATAAAAGATATGCAAGGGAGTTTTATCAAGGTGGTATAGTTATGATAGGCGCATAAAAAAATATAAAAAACAGCGCCAAAATAAACAAAGAGGGGCGACTGAATTTTTAACTTAATAATCAATTGCTATTGGTCGGATGAATATTATTTAATTTCTATGAAATATAATCGCTTATT
Source organism: Ophyiulus pilosus (assembly GCA_033995625.1). NCBI lineage: Eukaryota > Metazoa > Arthropoda > Diplopoda > Julida > Julidae > Ophyiulus > Ophyiulus pilosus. The sequence continues at coordinate 7,248 of JAUJYV010003043.1, read as the reverse complement.
CAATGGATTTTTGTAGGTAATTTTACGGATAGTTTATTGCACACCTTGTCTCATCAATTAAATACTCTGGCCTTGATGTGTTTCGATGTGGGCTAGAAAAAGGCGCCTTATTTATAATATCAATGATACATTTTTATTTAATTTTTTTTTCCTCACCCCACACGTACTGTATAAATACATCCCCCTTATTATCCGACAAAAAAGGCGGTGGAAAGGCGTGAAAAGCCAGTGAACTTTTACGTACGAAATACCGAAATTCCCACGTGTTTATCCAAATTTTATGTTTGAGTTTTAAAGGTCAATGAAAAAGAGGAAATGGACACCAGAAGAAATGTGTCCTCAGTCCCAAATGTGCTCGAATTTTTAAAATGGACACCGTGTGGACAGGGGGTAGGAAGGGGGAGGGTCAATTCTTGAATGAATATTGGGGTGTCCTTTTTGAATGACCCCCATAGTACTTTTTCTACTTTTCAAATTCATTTGAAAAAGTAATATTCATTATGAATTAAGACAGCTACACGAATACTTTAAGTTAGTGAACATATATCCTCAAAAAGCATCCTTTAAAAAACGAAATTGTGTTTGTTTCGTCTTTGGAAAAATAAAAGTATCCAAAAATGGAAATGAAGTGGAAAGAAACTTAGTTGGGGAATTTGGTTGTCAGAGTAAAAAAAAAAAGTAAAGTATATCAAGAGTGTCCTTTTTTCCGTAAAAACATTAACGTTGAAGGAAGGGTTTCAATTGGCTGTCATGGTGCCAAGACGAGAAAACTGACAAACAAGCAACAGCACTACATTGGACTCTTTGAAATAGTGGATTTCTAAGGACATTTCGTTTCTTGTTAAAGAAGTACTTAACCGGTTGTCACTATTTTTTATATACTGTATATTTTTGTTGCAAATATTTAAAGCATGTCAACAGATAGGAATTTTGACTGCTGTTCAAAAACAAGGTTCAGCGGGTCTTACACCACATGCTGTTTACTTGTCTTTTAGCACTTGGGTGGCTGGGTAATTTCGACTCCAATCCCATTTTTATATGAAATACTTTGTATATCTCGTATCAGAAAAAGAACTAAAAACACTCGGTTAGTAATCAACAACCTTCTGTTTGATATTCACTAATCATTTATTAAAATGGCATTTTGAAACAAGGTTTTATTCAATAACGTCTAGTCCTTTTTTATTGAAAATTTCCAAGTTTTCTTGTTCAGGTTTTTACAAATCTTGCGCATTTTATACCTCTTTTATAGTTTAAAATACAGTTTATATATATACAAATGTAGCAATTTACAATGTATCGCATGTATGCATAATCAATGCTAGCGTCTCCCCTCCTATATGAGCCTTGTTTGTTTGTATGCCTAGTAGTGGTTATTTTATGACCCCTCTGTCATAGGCCACATGTAGGTAGGTGTATGGAAGGAGAGGATATAGTAAGGGGTTATTCAAAAAGAACATCCCAGAAATTCCTTAAGTATTTTGCACACAAAAATAAAATATCATCTTGGCATTGAAGTAGCATCATTGTCCTTTATTGTTGCTTGTTGATGCTGTTGTTATAGCGTCTTGCAACCAGCAGCTAAGGATTAAGTCTCCTCCATAATAAAAGCCACACCCAATGTGTTTTGAATAATGCAAACTGACCAAAAGAAGTCAAGGTTGAAAAATAAAGGTGAAGGTCCCCCCTTATAAAACAGCAACATTGCAATCTTATCGCTTGAACGCATCATTAATTGGCAGGGAACCTGCACTAGCTGTTTATATAATAGACAATGTAAGTGCCTGAATTAGCGACAAACATCGCAATGATCAGCTTGTCTTGGCGACACATTAGTCATTCGGGTTCACTGGCCCGAAAAACTGCATTCATTACACTTTTTAGCTAGAGGAAAAATTGCTAATTCAAGATTAAGAATGATTTATTAGGCGACAATCGTGCAGGATAATCGTCCGGGACGATCATGTGTGATTAGCATGCTCGCTATATATATTTACGGAGAGCTCCGAAAACTTTGGAAATTCAGGATGGTGACTTTGATGTGACTTGAGGATGGTGATTTGAAGGTAGCACTCTAGTGCCATACCTTCAATGAGTAAATGTTGATGGTAGTTTTCAGGTGGACCCTTTTGGTCGACATGTTGCAATCACTTAGTGGTATTCCAGATACAGGAGAATCAGTAGGTGGCTGGGGCACTTTCATCCTTTACAGTGTTGCCAGTTTGTCCAGTCTTCAGGGGCACTAAGGGGTTATACAAAAAATACATTCTTAAGAAAAAGGTTGGGGTTGCTGGTATGTTTTTGGATGGACACCGTATTTTTCAAAAACATTAAGGATGTCTATGAGGGGGGAGAGTCAATTTTTAAAGGAATTTTGGGGACATACTTTTTGAATGGCCCCTTACGAGTTTTAAATACTTTTATTTGAAATTACACATTGTTTGTCTGTGCTAATCGTGCATGTACATGTATATAGCAAAATGCCGTATCTAATTGAGAATGATGAAAAGTGGGTTGCTTTTTTTACTATTTCAATAGCAAGAAATATTATTAGCATTAACAATTCGCATGTTGGCTAATCGTGTTTGACCAAAATAGCCTCCTAAAGCCTCCACAACAAAAAACAAGAGCAATAAATTAGATAGTCCAATCTTGAGTTATTATCGTATGGCGTGGATTATCTACCTTTAAATACCGTAATATAATACAGCAGCCATTAATTTTCGGTGGAAAACGCTTTGTTTAAAACTGCTATCAATCATAGATCGAAATCATGTACAATTTATCCGAATTTCAAACGAATTATGTATGTATGCATGCGTGTAAAACCGAGCTAGAAACCTGTATCGAAAAAAATGATTAATGTCCAGCAAGTTTACTGGACGCCCTCGAGCATTTACACTAATTTTTACTAAGAAATGCTGCTTCTGTGTACCTGGGGAAAAAACAAGTTCATTTTTTTCTGTCAAAAAACTATAGAAGAACAGCGCTGTAATTACAAAATGGCAAGATAATAGCTTCATCACTGTAATTAGCATAATACAATAAACCAGTTAGATAAGTACATAGACATTATATGTGTATGTATGTATACACAGTTATATAAAACGTGGGTTTTATGAAATGTGGGCGGGATATTAAAACAATAATGTTCCACTTCTGTTGCCTTCTACAATTGTTAGATGGCGTCCACGGTCTCGCGACAAAATTCACCTGTTTCCAAACGTTAACTGCAGTTGATGCAAACCAGAAACTCTTGACATATATTCAATATAAATTAATCAAATTTTATGGCAAAGATGATCATTTGAAAATTGTTTAAAATCAACTCAACTATCATCAATTCAACCCAGAACAGCTGAAAAATGGCAACATTGTTGAAAACAACTTTCGCGATTGTTGATGTAATAGCATTTATGGTCGTAAATGTTGGTGATATGAGACATTTTTTCACCTTAAACGTAGAGGTACAAATGCATTGATAAAAAAACATAAGAAAACATGCTTGTCGTGACCACCCCTTAACTATTACCGGAATACCTCTTCGTGAATTCTTCATTTTTTAAAATTGTTAACAACCTCATAAAACGTAATGATTGCAATAAAAACTTACGGTTTTGTTGCCTCTTATTATTGTTATTGGTCATCACGAACAATGGTTACGGTAATACAAAAGCAGTTAAGTAATAAAATGGCTCGCAAATACAGAGCGGTAGGTAATAGCCCCGGGTTGTTTTCACGACAACGATTTTTTTTGGGAAAAAAAACAAACTACGTTTGGCATTTTATTTTGTAGAAATTATTTTAAATTTCATCTTGCATGCGCTGTGTATATATTAAACCAAATTACGTAAATATAATGTAGAAGATGCACTCAAAATCTGGGAATGCTACGGCATAAGTAATTATTAGTGCAGAGGCAGAGGTGTTAGATAATGCACATTATATTGGTTAGGAATCTACGAGAAAACTACTGCACGTATTGCTGAAAAATGGAAACTACGACAAAATAACAGTAAAACTTTCGTGTTGTATAAATTTGAATTCGCAGACTCATGCTGGTTTGTTACAATAAGTAGCGAAACATTTACTTTGCTTTTATGGTGAATGGATTTGGATAAATATTTTGTCTAATGGCTGACTAAAGAAATTGTGGTTTCATCACTGAAAAAATCACTCAATATTCAAGTCTTCAATTGTTCGGTTTCCATTTAAGTTCTGTTGTAGCAGAGTTAATTAATAAAGGGAAAAATATGTTTCCAATGCAAAAAGGTTTATTTTGCATACCGATTAATCAAAGACATTAGGCATTAAACAAACTTAGCTTAAGTTGAAGGCGAGCATAGAACGGGTGTTGCACGGAGAACATCAGACCGAGATGTGACTGAAGTGACTGAATTCGACCAGGTGTTCATGTGTAGCGCCTCCTACATGCATTGCGCAACATTCCTGGAATGGTTGAGGTCAGCCTCCGTGCAGCTGACCTTGCATGCTGGTCGTAACACCAAGGGCTAAGGTGAGGCTCGCTCCCTGGGCAGGAATTCCAACATTAATATCAGAAAATTGGGTACTTTCGCATTATCGCCACTACCAATTTTTTGTTGTTGTACATTCCGACATTTTATACAGTATTTACACAACTTAAGACAACCGCTTGTGGTCAGAGTACAATACATAATGCGAAAATGACCTTACCACATTTGACCTTTATTGGATTAAACGAGGTCACAGTATCCAAAGATAGAAGGGAACGGGATGGTACATTTTGAGGTATAGTGGCGATAATGCGAAAGTACCGAAAATTGTTATATCAGTACATGCACCTATCCCATAGTTGGTCAGTGATGGTCACACTACCATGTCTTATTTCCCCCACTGGACACAGAGTACAAAAACCAAAAAAAACAAGTTCATTAAGTTCACGTCCAACTCTGTCGGCACATCTTAAACAGTTTTCAAGTGATAAATAGACGACTGATGACATAGATGACTCAATAATTCAAGACAATAATTTAAAGTCTTCGCGGTTCCAAAATGAGGTTGTCTGAAAATTACTTCGTCACGGTTTTGATGGAATGACTCCATGAACTCGAAGTCGATTTCAGACTCAAGTGCGGTTGTAAAACGCGGTAGTGGTCATCAGCAGATGCCCCTCGTACCCTTTGGTTCTCTTTGAAATGATGTGACCACCAGGCTAGCGAGCAGTAATTGGCTGTAAATGGGGTCGGGACGGGTGGTCAGTGGTCAAAATGGTTCCGCGAAACCAGTAATTGTCCTGCCACCGATCCTTACCTGCTGCTTAATGTGTCTGCTAGTGGTCGTAGCTGACCACACGCGTGGCTCGAATGCTTATCGTCCATCATTGGAGATGTGCATGCGCTGGATAATAGGTTTGGGCGGATGTCGTGTGGCGCCATCTGTATGAAGTATCCGTATCACTATCAACACTGAGGAGAGTTTAAGGTATAATTAACCTTAATCCTGTTCAGCATCCCACGATGACATGGAGCGTCCATGTCCTGTTTTGAATAAGGATTATTATGCAAATATTCAAAATGTCTAACCTAATTTTGTTAACATGCATGCTAATTTTGTTTTTTGTGTGCTAATTGCTGAGAAAAATGAAATTATACGCTGATTTTATACTTGTTTCCAAATTTTTAGAAATTATATACCAGTTTTCAACAAAAATTGACAGTTTTGACAGGTGAAAAAATCATAATTGCTTTCTGAGAAAGCTCAAAAAGCTTACAGAGGTGTAATTATAATGTTTCGTTGGTTGTAATACAACCCTTGGTAACATTTTATCTATTTATAATTTTTTTATAGATTTAAAAGTAAATGTGTCCATTTTAAAAGTGTCACTTTGTATACAGGTGGCAACATTTCTTGTCCAAAATTAACAACTGAATGCCTAATTTCTGGCCTATTGAGGTCAAGTGCTGCCCCTGAAGTCGTACACTACATTACTGTACTGAGAGGTTGCCTGATAATATAGAAATTCACAATATGCTACATTGTATTAGTTTCGTAGAATCAATACATTATGTATTATTTCTAAATGTATGTACAGGGTGTAATTTTACTATTACAGTTAGGAGCCATTCCAATACTACGTCCTCAAGAGAGGGTGGGGGAAGGGTGTCTGCTGGCATGTGGACACCATGTAGACAGGGGTAATGGTGGAGTGGGGAGGGAAGCCATTTTGGACGTCCACTAATGATGGTATTTTTCACTTTTTGGCTTTTCTGTTTAATTGTGTTTTAAAGGTCAGTGAAAGGGGAAATGGACTCCGGAAGAAATGTGTCCCCAAGTCCCAAATGTACTTGAATTTTTAAAACCTCGGGAAAGTCGGATATTATGCCTAAATTTGTGTTTAGCACCAAATTTTATGCTGGAATTTCCCTTCGAGGTCAGGAAATTTCCGTTAATCAGAAAAATCTGGAAAAATATCGTGGAATTGGCAGCGAGACGGGTGATTGGAAATTTATAGATATGAACATGTATATTTTCTGGAAACCCTACTTAAAAAATATTAAGGACGTGTATGAGAGAGAAAGGAGGGGGGGAAATCAATAATTTCTTTGATTTGTTTTGTATCCTAAAAGTGTAAGGAATCAGTGATGCCAAAGTATTGTAGGCCACGTGAAGTCACTATGGTGACCGGTCAGTTTGATCACCTGGTTTCACCCCTTTAGTTTAAAATAGAGCTTAACTGTTTGTTGTTGTTGTTGTTGTTTACAAAAAAGTTTAATTTTAAAAAGTTTTAGTGTTAGGGAAGTTGTTTATAACATCATTATGATGACAATATAGACAGATATATATACATAGATCTTTTATATATTTTGTCATTAGACAGTTTTAGCATGCCAACGTCTTTATACTTACCTTAATTTTAATAGCCGGAAGGGAGGAGCCACGCATCGAATTACCCAATGAACTAACTGAACGTAATGGTTGCGCATGCGTGATTCTTCCCTTCCCGCCATCAAAGTTAAGGTAAGTATAAAGACGTTGGCATGCTAAAGCTATCTATTAAATCTTGCTTTCCTTGGAGCTACTTAAATAGTCTCTTTCTAAAAACTATCTCTCGCGAATAATGTCTTGGTTCTGAATTATAAAAACCTGATATTCCTATTTTCAATATTTTAAATTTTAAAACTAAGCTCAGTTGTGATTAAAAGACAGTTGTTTAGCCTAACGCCTGATTCCATCCCTATTTTGATTCATTCCTGGTTTGTTACACTC
>JAUJYV010003042.1:0-10963 GCA_033995625.1 Ophyiulus pilosus | reverse complement strand
ATCGGTTTGCTTTCTTGTCTTTGCCATTTTGCCTGCAATTTATTTGGACTGGGCAACAATAGATGTGTTCCCAAGAACTATATTGGAACATCTTGGAACCTTTGGTTTGATTAACTTTCTGTTAACGAATTGCATTCGATGGAATTTTGGCAGTAATGCTGTTTATACAATATCGGTGGGTTTCACTAGTCTGCATGAGACTGAAGCTTAATGGCCAATTAAATGGGTTTGTAGAACAGGTCATAACAATTGTAGTTGAACTTCCAGAAATAGTTTGCTTTGAATCAATCAAGTTTTGTGGTATCAAGTATTGTGGTTGGTTTAGGCAAATGTATATTTGAAAGAAAGTTACCTAGTATGTCTGAAAAATCAAAATATATTTTCCGATTCTTTGTGCAAAGTTCATCGACCCATCGTTTCCTGACCACAATTAGGAAATTGAGTTTTCATAGAAATATACATTCTTTGTGTTGCTTTTTCCATTGTAAAGTTTGGATGTATTAACTTCTAACCCGATCAATTCTTCGTGGTACATGTATTTATTTCTCAATGCTGCATTTTCCGCCTGCAGTTCTTAAATGGGTGTTCCATCCACTTTTTATATTTCATGTTTGGAGGCGAAATTGCTTAAAAATAAACATCACAAAATACAAAAGAATTCAATAGTTGCATGAAATAATCGTTATTTTGCAGAAGCTTAGTACCTCGTATCTTACTGCTTTTTGCAGTTTAATAATAAAGAGCTTTCTCATTTGTTTATTTCACCAAGGGGTGAATTTTGATTGAATCCTGACATTCACTGAAATCCAAAGCAAAACGGTGAAGAATAATACTATTTATAAAGATGTTGGTTCGACAAAAATCATTATAGATTTATTCTTTGAATTTTTATCCCCTTTTACTTTTGAAAGGGGCTGCTGCGGGGAACGCTCGTTACTGCGGTAACATTTGACCCGTTTGCAAAATAACAACGAAAAGCAGGAAATTATATTTCTCTTTTGCTGTAATTTGAAACCCTCTAAGTTTCTCATGAAATCTAAGTTTGATCAATTTTGTTAGGAGAGCTATTGTTTGCAAGACCCGTAGGGCGAGACATTTGTGATGTATTAGCTTACCCACGTTCGCGTTGGATCGAATAATAAGCAAAATTCATTTAAAACATAACGTATTAAATGTCACTAGCTAATTTAATTTCCTCTGCTGGTATTGTCATGGAAATGCAAAGCTGCGAGCTGACATTGCATACATTCTGACTTATTATTAATGGGGAAAATATTGAGTTCATCTCTCTGGAAATGTTTGGGTTTTGTGGGAAGTTCTACTTGTTGCTAGGCAATAATGTACTACAATCCTGTTAAGGTTTTGGGATACCATAGATTGTTACGAATGTTTTGATAAATTGATATGTGAATATGCAGGTTGACGAACATTTGGGTTGGATTTTCCAATTTACATTCGAGTCTAACCTTTACATTTTTTTTAGTTTACTGGTATATGAAATAAATTAACAATACGAAATATGGAATTGGAAATCAAATTACAATTTATAATTGAAAATTATAAAGAGTTGTATTTCTAATATACACTTTATACATTTTTCACAAATTCAATAAAAAATCTATTAGGTTTGGGTAGATGCTATTTCATCTAGATTTATCGCTGTTATATTTTTCAAATTGTGTTTGTTTGAATGTGTTGTCGTAATTAAAGGATGAATGTACATGTAATAGCATGCAGTTTACTTTTACTTTGTGTCTATGAAAGCAGCCAATTTTGGTATAAGCGGTCTTGGAAGTTGTAAGATTTTCAATGTTGTCAACCATTTCATCGCAGGCATTGACCGCTGTAACGGTTTCAGTAATGAAAATCTGGAGACAAAATTCGGTTTAGCAAATATGAAAAGAAGTGCTTGGTCAATCCTTCGTGTCACATCCTCTTTTCCGCTTGATTGCTCATTTCTTTGATGTTTTTTTCCCCATTCTCCCTTTTGATATTCAGGAGGCATCGCGATCGTAGTCTTTTATATTAACCGATCATGTCATGTCAAACGTCTAATCTGGACGTGACCATGCACGCACTGGACACACAGTCGCGTCCCGAATGGCATAATAAAAATAAAAAAGTGCGATTGCATGCATGCATTCTGGCAATTTCTTTTCTCGTATAACAGCTTGGAGACATTGTTGCCAGAAAATTGAATGGGTATACAACAGTTATTACACTGCCTTTGGCGATTATAGATGTACGAGATTCGGTGTTTAATTAGAAGTTTGGTTTGCCAAGAATGTGAAACTTAAACAGACACCAAGCTAATACGTAAAAAGTTCAATTGTTCAATTTAGAAAGGACTATTCTTATCATCTTGTTCTTATCATCGATTTAACTATGTTTGAAGAGATAGTAGACTTTACATTTTTCATTTTGATTCACTATTTCGTAATTTTGTGTATCTAATAACTTACTTAATGATCAAGGTCCTCTATTGATATTCCTGTATCACATCCAACCGAATAACAGTTCTATTCATATTGATCGATGAAAACATGTGGTTTTTTTGTAGTAAAGTTAAACAGGGTTTTAATTATCCTTGGCTTTTAACATTTGCCCGTTTTCGTTTCTCTCCATTCCATTGTTGAGATTCTGGCTGAATGATGTGTCCATTTATTGCGATATCGCACTGCCTGACATAGCCTCAAACGGAGATAACAGATGCTATTGTGCATTCAGATTTATGTTATCCATTCGTATTTGTGATTGCGTGCAATTCAAATGAAAAGTGCTCGGTTGCTCTGCAATTGATGTTTAGAAGCGAGGACAGAAATTCATTGGACCGAACACAATAAACAGATGAGTTGAGTGAGAAAACAAAAAGTGAGCCATCAACGAGGAAAAAGGATAATGAGTTGCGTGGAATTTTGTGGTTTGTATCAATTGTGTTGACGTGCTTGGCAGAGGGGAAAATGCTTTGAAATCAGATCATGGAAATGCAGGACAGACTGGCCGGAAGACGTGTCCGATTATAGCAAATAGCAGTGGTGGGAACCGCCGGTGGGGGTCCATATATCACGACGTTACAACCCCTCTTCTACATGTATATCACCTTTGATTATGATGAGTCCTCCTTTGTGATTCAAATTCATGTACGGTATTGATCCGCTTCATTTTGGTTATTAAAGGGTGTGGTTGTCATGTGTCCCATATTAAACTTTCACTTGAGCGTAGTTATAGGAACCACTCATCGGTACAGAAACAAGAGTCGGATTTCTTAATTAGTTTAGTAAAGTTGTAACAGACATCAGATTGTTTTCAACTCTTGGTATTGTGGATATTAAGCTTTTTTTAAGCACTACGCCTGTATTAGATTGAAGAGCATTGTTCTATGGGGAATGTGCAACATTCAAACATAAATGCATAGAACCATTTACCCTAATTTCTGCAGTCATTAACAGCATTAACAGATGACCCTGGAGCAGGCATTAAACGACGGGCTAATAGAAAATGCAATTAAGCGCCATTTATTATGTAAAAATAAATACGGGAGATTTTACATTGAAATTGATTAATGACATACACGTATTTGCTAACATATTGTTTCCACACATTTCTTAATTGATGCAAACATCGTATTTGAAACAAATCGTCAACATTTAAGATGCAGAACTGTTTATTTACAAACATAAACTGATTAGAACCTCAGTGGAGTTAAAGATGACGTAATATTCCATCGAATCAACGAATTTTTCGGTGGTAAATTTTCCACAATAAAAAATAGGCTATAAGATCTCCGAATACCCTTATCACATGTTATAAATAATAAAGAAAACTCGAAATCTTGTAAAACTTCATTGATGTTTAATAAAGCTTTCATTATTCACAAGCAAACATCACTGTTTGGAAACATGCTTTTAATGCACGCAACCTACTTTACCTAATTCTGAAGTAAAATTGTAGTCTTTTAAAACTAAAATGAACACAAGAAGATATCTAAGATGCTTACTTGTCTATAGATGGGGTAGATCGATGAGTTATATATAGAAGTAAAATCATTCGATAATAATCGGATTGGGAGTTAGCAAGGCTATATTGCTTTTACCTTTTTTATTAGATTTTAGATTTCACATACGTACTTTTATATTGATACATTGGTGCACTTTTTAAAAAAATGAAAAAACTACCATCCCATGAGCAATCTTTAGTAAAGCTAGCCTACTCTCAAGTTTTACTCTCTTATGCTCCTATTCGTGAAAGTGAAAATATTAATGGGGAAAGGGGGAAAGCTTGATGAAATTTATGAAGGTAATAACGTTTACACTAATAAATGTTTCATTTTATAATATGCGAAACCAATGCGGAAGTTAGCGACTATCGCAAACGGTTAATTCAAAATTTAATGAGTAGTTTATATATCTTAGACTAATAATTTTTATTTTATTCCTTGCCTTTTATTTGCTTCAACCGGATAACACGTTATGAAAAATTCATAAAAATACTTGGTGCAAATCACGATAGTGTATAAGGAAGATATTGTTCCTCCCCCTATCATATGGAATTTCACTAAATGACCTTGTACTGCATATTCTAAGATATTAAAACCATGCACGTTCTTATAAAAATGCTATGATGAAAAAAAAAACATCACTCGTCAGGATTTCATTTAGTGCTTCTTCTGTAGATAAAACCATTATTTTCTGTATACTTCGAAAAACACACAGTAATAGACTTTCATATGGCACAGTTGGACATCTGTGCAATCATCGCTTTACTTCCGTCTGATGTGCTCTGAATTGGCGTCAATTCCACCGACGAAAAACTGAAAATGTTAGCAATTGACCTTAAGTTGCCTCGTATTTAACAGACTTTTTATTTCCTAATAACCGATTGCTTCGTTTAATGTATCACAAAATTACAGGCTGCGAGAACTCCTGCTATTCGTTGCCAGTAAAGAAGAGAATGGCTACAGGATGTCCGCTGTCATTTGACCTTATATTTATGTAGTTTTCTATACTGTTGTCAGTAATGTCTTGTAACGATGGAAAGTACTGGCCGTAATAAAAAAAGCAGAAAGGATATGTTGCTCTAATTCTCGTTATTTAAATGCAGAATTTCAACAATGCAAAGTTTTGGTCTTGGCTAACATATTGTAACAATGTTAGTTCATAAAAGTAGGGCCTATATGACAGAAACATATTCATAACCGCTGATATTTCCAAAATCAAGTGGCCCAGTTACCCCACAAAATTTAAAACGTTTGGCTTTTTTGTGCAGCTCAGCAACCTTTCTTCGGTTTCGGTTAACATTCCTCTCATAATTATATTGCTTCAGGCCGAGACCATTGGCAGAAAAAAATGGCGCAAAAACATTAAAGGGAATTATAACATTAGGGCTTCAATATAAGGGGCTACAATGTTAAGGTCAGGGATCACGAGGTGAGGTTTTCTCTCTCCAATTTTCATTGTTTCTCACGAAGTTTACTCTTGATAAATGCTTGGTGTTACACCACCAATAACAACAGTACAACATGGTCTTGACTTCCCAAAATTCTAGTTCCTTTAAATAATTGAGGTGGTAATTCTTAGAAGAATTCTTGAAACTATTCTCCCTATTGCCTACAATCTACCGCATTCCTAGTTGAGAGGAGAGCATCGTGTCCGTTTTCTCCTAATTTTTTAGTCCAATTAGTATGATGCCTATTTTTTGTGGCACGTATTACCATCAAACTAACCAGAAACTAAGAATTGCTTTGAAATGATTTTTACCATTAATTAGGGCGCCATTAATTGATAAATAAACTTCATCATTATCATAATCAGTAATATCATTAACATCTTCATTAACATTATCATTATCATCATTAATAACTGTATAGGTTATGTTCCCAAATTGAAATAGCATACCATTTCTCGGTGTTACATTCTCTATTTTTGGAGTAGCATTGCCATTATAACCGTACCTGTTTGCTAAAAAATTTTATAACATTTTTGTAGAATTGCTGATTCACTTTTACCTGTTAGTGTACTCTTAAATCAAATTTAAGTATTATTTATTTTGGACCTTTTATCATACTTATTATGGGTCGATTGATAGAACAGATTTCGATGGCGGCCTGTAATTTGTTACCTTTTTTTACAATGTGAATCCATAACCTCTCTTATGCCCATATAGTGCGCCAATCTTGGATTAGAGGAGATCCGCAAGGGCATTGAGCAAATTACAGTAATCGCAATACCTCTTTCTATTGGGAATCATGGTATAATTTTAGGCTTCCCTTATCGGCTTCTCCAATCTTTGGAGGAATGCAAAGGTGCGTTAGGGAATAAATATTCGGCAATTTGATATGCCAGTGTGGGATTTCATCGAAATTCTTACCTTCAAGTGTTGTGCTGGAATGGTAATTATGATGTTAGCTATAGGGCAAGCTGCACGTATTTTTTGAATGAAGGTAAAGTACGGTGTTATAAAAATTGCGATACTGATTGATACTGATACCATCGTAATAGCGATGGCACTATTCATATAAAGAAGTTAAAATTACGAATTTTGAAATTTTACCTAGTTCTTAAACAGTTTGAATGCAGCTTTAAACATCAAAACACTTCACTCGTTTGTTGAATCTTCTTCATTTGAAACCTATTTACTACTTGGCAGCTCAATACGAATTGGTGGTTTTTTCAAAAACATGATTTGACATGCATGCAATCGGAGAAGTTTTGCTCTTGTACTGAGAAAAACTCTGCACTTTATTTGGAATTTTCCTAAAAAACATTTTCATTAATGCGGTCTTTGCAGCAGTCGACTATGGAATTCAAATTATCTTTTGCCAATATAGTTGTGCTGTTGGCATTTTTGCTCCACAGGATAAACACGCATTGTGATTGCACGTTGGAAGGAGCCCACTGGAGGGTACATCCTCTCGCAATATACGCATTATTTGTTTGTTCGTGCAAGTGGATCTGGTGCTCGGATCGCCTTATTAATCATCCACAATCCAATTCCGATTTAAATATTTGCTGGCTCCTGTATCGCCATTTTCATTTCTGCATTGGCAATAAGTGCCAGAAGGGAGATGTACCGACGACGACCATGTTCATGATACCGGGGATTGATGCATTATTGTTATGAAAAAGACATTGGAGCATAAAAGCAATTGGGGGAATCTCTCTGTAAAATCACCAAACACGCACAAAGGCCACGGAGGAGCCCTTCTTGGTTTCCTGACTGCTCATCCTGATCCTTCCAGAAACAAATCATCGTGGACCCCTTGCAGAGGAGACCCCCTACCCCTAAAAACGTCAGTCATCATTGAATTATTGGCATTCTCCTCGATGCATTTTGCTCTTGTCCATCATCATCCGAGAGTGATAAATCAAGATTTATATTTGTACTTAAGGAAAATATATGGAGAAATCACTACTTTGGGATATGGATGTAGTAGATCATCCCTTTATGTTGGGCGTGACGATGGCTAGTGAAAGTTTACACTTTACTGGACAGATTCAGTATCATAGTTGTTGTATGTCAAGTGAAACACCTTGGGTGTATTTCATTAAAAAATAACAGTTATGACATGCTTAAAAATAGAAAATTCTAATGTGGCTTTTGTTTTTTGGTGTAACGTATATTTAAATGCATGACAGAGCAGTACATAAAGAAGATCATCATTAAAACTGAGTTCTTGCCAAAGATCACAGTAAACGCTTGATTTGTAGTTATGTTGGGCACTATTCACGATGGCAGTTTAAAGAATTTCCATCTAGAACAGCAATTTGAACGTATACATGCATGGGAACATGTTAACACATTACAGCGCACAAATAAGCATAATTGGCATAAAGTTGAAAATGCCTTCCATGTAACATAGCAATTTATAAGATAGCCCAAATGTGAGGAGATCGATGCCCATGCTATAGGGGAGTCTTAAAACGAAGGATTTGATCCGTTTAAAGCCATAAAAAGCAAGTTGCACTTTCTGGAGCACTGAAGGGAGGTCGGGGATCTTGAGGGGGAACCATTGCTCATTTCCGGTTGGATGTCAGAGTGGATTTTGATCTCGGACGATTCCTTGCGTATGACTGCAGGGATTCAAGAACGACGTCATCCCCGACAACTAGTATACTCCATGGAGTAGATTCCACCAAGCGTGCCTTTGGGACATGATCTTAGTGTGGGAATTTCCCCCTCGTCGCAATATCTACTAGCAGGGGGTTGCAAGAGAGGGAAGAGTTTTCACATCTTGGTTAGGGAAAACGAGGGGGGGACTTAGGGGCGCCTAGAAGATAATTACGGAAGTAGCGGGAATTGAAACCGAGAAATCGTAGCTTTAGGGAATGATCATATTGAAGGAAATGGAATATGAGTCAACCAATACCACCGTATATAATCGGAGAATGTTTGCAGAGTTATGCAGTCTAAGAATTTCCTAGAATAACCAACTTCAAAAAAATAGTTTCCCATGCGATCAAAATAACCTGATTTTTAAACTTCTTCACTCTTCAGTGTGCCCTAGATTTTTGAAAATTGAAACGATGGTTCTTTTAATTGATGTAGTTATTCTTAATGTAACTGTAATGTTTGCATACATGTATTTAACAACGTGGCGTACTTAAGTGCCAACAATGCTTAGAAGCGTTACTTCATTTTCTTGATATTTCAAGAAAAGCGTCCAATGTCCAAGGAAGTCAGAGTCCTCAGAACATAAATGACATACCTGTATATACTTGAGACCAGTGTAGCATTCAAGAGATCTAAATTGCTTCATGGACTCAATGGGTGCTTGGTTTGCAACTAGTTTGCATAATTTCACCAAATGCTTTCAGGCGCTGAAACTGATACCATCCACGATGGCCACAAACATGGTTTTATAGGCGTTGGGGAAATAGTTTAACAAAATGTAACGTAACATTTGACGGCGCGAAGATGCTTTTGTTCCGGTTTTTATCTCCTCTTATGCTCCCGTATGAACTCCAAGGTCGTAAATAATCATTGGCCATGACTACATGACGTTCAATCTGGCATCTTATGGCCAAGAAGATGGGGTACTCCGGTAACAGGAAACGTCTTACTGGCGGTCATTTCGCCACGGTCGAGCATCGAATACTTGTAAACTCAGTTGAGAAACTGATGAAGATCTAATCATCGTTATGGCTGTAAAATGGACAAGAAGCTTTCTTGAGGATTTCATTGCAGACGAGGAATGAAAGGGGAAGCATTAGGCCTATGTTGACTTTCAGGCTGAGCTACGGAAGATAAATGATGCAGGAAGAGCAAAATGGACGCTAGCAGCCATAAAAGAGGATGGCGACGAATATTACGGAGCTAATTTAATTCGCTTTCTGATTTATAAGCGATCGTGAAAGGTGGTTCGCCTCTGACCATGCTGTCTCTTGAAAAACTTGATAGTGATATAGAAATATCTCGCTTTCCATTTTTTTTTTTTAAAACTACCCTTCTATAAGCTTTGAAGCCGATGGTCACATTTTGCTGATATTGCGTGCCTCTAACTTTGGCAACAACGCTGATCTTGTCTAAAAGTCAGCTAAAAACTTTACAGTCACTGCTAAGAATATGTGTGACGTTGCAACTTCATGAAGTCAGTAAAAAGTTAACGACTAGTTGCAGAAGACATTCAAGAATGCATGGCAACAAACCGACATCCCATTGTCTGATAATGTCAACAACTTTACATTCATGGCAAGATGGCTTAAAGTGTGAATGTAATAACTTGTTTTATTACAGTCGAGGACAGTTCTGCAGCGAGTTCTGTAAAAAAGTATTGAATACTTCAGGCATGAAATGTTCTAAAATTCTCAATTTATCAAATGAAAACTGAACGTGAAATTGTGCTGAAGACGCATGGCTTCAAAAGACATTCAAGGCCATCACCACAAACGCGTTTGTGTTTGATAATACCTCTCGCACAGGCTTGTAAGTCTACTTATGTACGTGCAGTATAATGCCATGCTGGAATTCCCTAGGTATTCCTCCCATTCTCCCCTTCGTCCAGCAGTGCAGTCCAGTCCCCTTGGTAAAAAAACAAAAAAAAACATTCAAAATATCTTCTCATCATGGTGCCTTAAAATTTTTCGTCGAGTAAAAAAAAAAACCTACTTTGGCCCCGGGGGCTTTTGCCGCATACCTGACCTCACCTCTTCAGCCCGAAGTGGGCGTCTGTATGAAGAGGGTGGCGAAGGTTAGAGGGTAGACCACAGCAGGGACTCGCATACCTGGCGTGACTGAGCAGGGTTACAACGTCGCTGAGGGAAGGAGGGGGAAACCACGGAGGAACCAAAAAATGAGGGAAGCGATTACAATACGAGAGGGTTAGTGAAATATTCGCTGGGGAACCTGACGAACTACTGGGCTATTTACATTTACACTCGAAATTCGCCTTCAACCAGGGGGAAGATCTTTGGCGCGTGCTGGTGAGGGAGGGTGTAGTTTTTTTTCTTCTGCCTACGTGTTATTTTTGCGGGGGAGTTGCTCCGTACCTTGGCTACCCCCGTCCAATCGCACGTTGCCCGCGTTGTTTTGGTGTGTGTGTGCCATTTATTTTTTGAGTGAATAGCCTGACCCGGGGGGTTATTTTTTTGTTGCCGAAAATCTGCATGCTTCGGAGGAACGGTGGCAACATTTGGCCATTAGTGCTGCTTTGCGATACAGAGAGTGGTACCTCTGCTCTGGCCCTCCTCGCTCCTAGCCCTGTTTGAAATTCCTAACATCGCTTCTTCAACTGCTTGCTCGACCAGTTCAGTTTTCATTCAACGACCAAGTGCCTAACCGCTCACAAATGAATAACGTGGATTTACTTCTTCGCGCGTTGGTGCACCGGCAATCATTCGCGAACCTGTGACGTGTTCTTGTTGTTGTTCGGTTTAACCGGGGAGTTATTTAGCCTGTTAACGCGTGTTTTTCCCAGTTTCTCACCAATGGTAAGCCAATTTTCGGTTTTTAATCTTGAATTTCGTAA
>JAUJYV010003041.1:0-10965 GCA_033995625.1 Ophyiulus pilosus | reverse complement strand
CTATGGTAAAAATTGTTTCGCATAACGAGCAAGACTCCGGAACCAATTATGCTCGTTATGCGAGGTTCCACTGTAATTGGTTAACTAGAATTCTACAATTTTTATCTTCTGCTAATGTTAGTCTTGACTGTTCTTTTATAGTAACGATAACTTGTATGTGGTAAAAACTGCATGTGATGATTTGAAGAAAACCTTACCTGGTGCAAAATTTCCGGGTGCAATTCCAAAGTCCTAAGAAATGCCTCACTGTCATGTGCCTGATTAGCTCTATGTTTTTTACCTTTACAAGAAAGGCGTTTAAAAAGGTAAGTAACAACGTGGTCTAATGTGGCGCAGCAGCCAGTGCACACCATGGTATCTATGAATTAACGATAAAAATAATCATTAAAGAAAAACAAAACGCAAAGCAAAATCAAAATTAAAGTAACGATTGATTCGCACCTAGGGCAGTAAGACCTTCCGAAATTGACGAAAGGATGTAGAGAAACACATGTGGCTCCAAATTACTAATAAAACTCATGTGATCCTGTGCGAGGCACTCGAGTAGCACATAATAGGTTTGACTCAGTTTAGGGTAATCCTGAATGCAAGAAAAAAAAAGAGAAAAAAAGAAAAAAGAAAATGCATTACAGTTTAAGTCTTCATTGAGAATTCCAGTAGAAATTAGAAGGAAAAATTCTAACTTGTAAATGCTATTGAAACATAAACATCACAACTAAAAATCTTTCACAAAACCATCAGCAATAGAGGATTGCATGCAATTAGATGAATATAATAGTTTTCCTTGATTTTTTTTCAGTTAAAATCACTTTACTTTTAATAAATATTTAAGTTTAATAATATAATATTAAATCCCATCGCTTATATTCAAATATTTGCCTTTACTTACTACTATATAACAGCCTACATATGTATGTAGTAAACAGTGCACAATACTTTTGTGGAATTATAAATAGCTGCTTTTTGTTGTAAAATTGAATGTTTTCTTAGAAAAATCATGGTTATTTCTACATGAATAACTGATATCTGTTGCTAATTAACGCATAAATTATTGAAACATATCGTCTAAGTTGCATGTTGATGCAATTTAAGTTTCTATGGGCAATCTCAGTTTGTGGTAAACAGACAACTGATTTGGAGCTAGGTGAAACACATTCACTTAACAAGTTTTGAAATTGCACATTTGTTCTTGTTGTCAATTTTAATAATTATTAATTTGTATATGTTTTAACATAGCTAAATGAGTGAAAAGAGTCACAAATATTTTTTCAGAAAATTTAAATTGAACGACTTGCGCATGAAAGATGGAAATCGCAGTGAATTAATTCACTTTTTAAGTAATTAGAATAATTTCATTTCGTCATATTTCATTTTTTTCTATTTATGTTTATCAGCCTAACAATGATAAATACAATTATTATACTATGTTTGCACAATTTTGTCCCATTCATGAAGTGTCTTAGTTTACCACAGGAGTACGATAAAATGAGACATTACACAAACAATTTTCAAACGTCAACATTTTACAGTAGATTTGATAGAATTCGCTTCATAAAATTGTCATACACAGCCACTTAGCTAAACCACATATCATCAAAATTTTAAATCAATAGGACAATTATTGAATGCACAAAAAATGTTTTAGTAAAAAGTGTCTCAATGCTCCTTAGTATCCCCTGCACTAAAACTCTGTTGATAAGTTTATCAATGGACCTGAGGTTTACAACTTCTTAAGCAGTAATCTTATTAATCTAGTTAGGAAAACTTAGTAAAAGTGATATGGTTATAACTGGTACATTAAATATATGTACGCAGCCCGAAAATTAATTAACACTTTTTTAACATTATAATGTACCTCAAGCATCTCTCAGTTGAGAAATGACTTGTACCTTTTTCGGGTTCTAGAACAAATGCAGACACGAGCTTAAACATAGGAAAACCTAACCAGTTTTAGGATTATTGCACACATCACTTACCGACACATGGGAATTGTACGGAACCTCGTGAAGGCTCATGAAGGACCGTGATACTGTAAACACAAAGTTTACTCGCCGTTAATATTTACTTTAAACACAAAAGTTTTCTCGCCTGTCATATTAAATATTTAGAGAGAGACCCGTAATTTTGAAAGACAAAACTGCAACCAAATACAATTTTGGGTACCATTTAATTAGCCATCACTAGGCTCCTTAAAATTTCTATGTATTGTAAAGTCATGTGTGCAATAGTCCTCTCACCAATCTAACCTTCTATGATCTTTAAATTAGAGGCCCCTAGCTGTATGCTTTTGCCCAGTCACTCCATTCTCATCATTAGTCCTTTGACTTTATAGTTATGGACATATTCATTTGTTCCACAACTTCAACTTGCAGTAGCGACTGGGTCTATAACAATTGGTTGCCAGGCAACAAATGGGGCTCACCCCAACTGTTCGTTTGGATCGAAGTTGGGATAAACTTCCATTTATCAAATCCATGCCTATTTGACTTAGAGCGTCATATCGAGAGGATGATACATGGATTGTTATTCCGAAACTTATTATATAGTAAAAATTACTTTACACTTGTACTCTTGGGATGATGAGATTGATTAGTGATATTAACATGACAAAAAGATGCAGACATACATACCAGAAGATCAGTCTGGGGAATCGAGAGAAGCAACTTGACAAACGTCTGCAGTGAATTATCGAGGGCATCGTCCCCATAAAACCTGAAGACACCAAAATTGACGTAGCTACCACACAAGGCTGCCTTCAGCATAGAAAAGCAAACCGAAATGCCTTTTAGCTTCATTGGATATATCCGGTCCTTAGAAATGTCCCCAAGGGTCAAAATGCGAGTTCCTGTATTCAGATTGATATTCATAAATACATAATTACTTTAAACTGACAAAACAATGTTTTTCATGAACTTGGCATACTGACTATACAAACTGACACATTACAAAGGATAAACTGTAGTCATTGAACACTTACCATAGCCCACAATAATTTTACTGGTCTCTCGAAACAGCAGGATTCCATTTGGCGAGGATACATCAAACTGTAGTCTCTGTGACCTATTCTGTACTAATTCAGACATTAGTTTTAAAACTGGTGTTGTAACAGCCGGGTCGTGAAACCATAGTTCAATGGCTCTGAGTAATACAGGTGTGTATGTTGGATATCTGATTAATAGTCAAGGTTTAAATGCAGCAATTTACATTTTTGTAAAAATCCTGCAAATCGTTAAAAAAACTTGGATTATGACATGCAACAAATGTATTGCCTCACACAATGTTGGCACGCAGGAAGTTAAAATTGAGGTATATCCATTGACAAAACTTTGACTTACAGGATTTTCTTGAATTTTTTAAATGGAATGAGTGGCCATCACATGTTTTAAATCCACTAATGACCTTGTAGAGAGAAAGCAATTGAAATTTACGAAAATCATGCAATAATCCGAAAAAAGACATGCAAATTACTATTTTGACCTTAGCAATACCGACGCATATATTTCAGCACCACTGGAATTTGCATCAAATTGTTATATTTCTGTGAAGAATTATTTTAAAGTGACAAGCATTTCCTAAAACGCATGAATTGAGTGTCTGAATGCAGCAATCCTTGTGCTAACCTTAAGAAAGATCGGTTTCAAGTGCAACAAGCAACACGAATGAAGTGCTCAAGTTGTGCTGTTCAAACCACCTTAAAATAAACAGTAACATCACAAGAGTGAAATCTGACATGCTGAAGGGGAGAGATGCACACGAAAAAGCCAACAATATGTTTCTTCCTTTAGATAAATATCATTTATGATTCTAATAACATTTCATTGTAATGTTACAAAGAAATGTTTAAAACTTATTGCTGTTAATTACACGAGTGTCTCAATCATATAGCATGCTTGCAACGGAAACAAAGCCTACATACAAGTAATTCATATTCAGTAAGGATACATCCATTCAAATAACATCATGTAGCTCGTTTTTGTATTAAAAGCAAATGCAATTCCTCGTATATCTCGTGCAATGCCGATCAAGGCTTTTTTTGCTTCATCTTCCCGGAACAAAGATGTTCCAGCATTGGCTATTAAATTCCCGATCACATCCAATGCAACTGTAATGTAAAAAACTTTAGTTCAACTCATGATTTTTGCGATACAAGTAATATTTTTACGTCATCGTAAGTATTCTTTTCAAAACCTGTGAGCGGCATCATGAACTGCTCAAATTTGTCCTCATCCTCGCCCAAATCAACCATGAGCAGTCTGCCCAAAGATGTATAAAACGTAGTTCGGCATCGCATGTCAGCAATCTGCGCAGTGTTTCCGAGAAACGGGAAGTGCTCACTCTAAAAAAAATTTAAAAACTCAAAAACATGCAATATCACACATGCGCAACAGTCTGGAAAAAAAAACTTACTGTATGGTTATTAATCATAAACTGCACTTCATCGAGCTTGACTAGTTTCCTCACACTGCTGTAGCCAACAGACAAATCACTTAGAAGCTGCAACGTCTTTGATATAATCTGATCACTGCTCCCCCAATACTTTAAGTTGGTTATTCTGACAAAGGATTAAAATGTAACAAATGTTTAAATTAAAAACAGGTTTTCTATTAAGTTGTATCATCATTATTAACTGCCTTTTCTCTGTGTTACAGAATATTTTCATCGCAGTGATGTCAGTGGCTTTTGCTGCCCGCGACAGTCGATGACATTTCCGCCCTTCTTAATACACCACAATATACAGAAAAAATGTGATTTATAATGTAGAAAAATAGGATTTTTGCAACAAAAAAAGAGAATTTTACTGCAAAAATATCGTATTTCCAATGGAGACAAATTGCATTTTTACCACAGTAAAAGAAAGCGGTTATTTTATGCCGACATTTCTAATGAAGTAAAACCGACTGCAACTGTTGTTAAAGCAGGTCATTATAATGAATCGAACATTCCTTGACAAACATACTGTTATCTGTGTATTGTCTACAAAACTAAGAAATAATTAAATATTTTGTAAAAGCAGATCTGTAAAATGCCAATACTTAATTAGGACAGGTCCGGTAACTTTGGGACAGTCATCGTTTTGCCTGGTGCTTGTTCTACAACAGTACCATGCGGAAACGGTTCCATGCCACGGAATTTCAGCTAGTTGCATAAAAACACTCCTCTGCTATATTGTGTTGAATTCCGAAAGCACGAAAGTTAGAAAATACCGCCATTTTCATTTTAAAGCTTGGTTTTGTGGTTAATTGTATTGTAACATTTTCATCTCAGGTGGAAAAACTAAATTCACTGTTGTTAAAGCAGGTCATTATAATGAAGCAAATATGCATGGCTATTATTTATGCGAATAACAAACATATACTGGTCAACAAAATTGGGGGTAACGAAGTATTTTAAAGAAGCAAATGGGTGGCAGGAAAACTATAACCGTGGACAGGTGACGAAGGACACTAAATACTGGAATCCCATTGAGAATTCAATCCGAGTACCAGTAGAATAGCTGATATTTCTGAATCCACGAGAAGCATTGAACCTGCAGACGCCAGCAATTCAACCACTATCCCAGAATTAGAAGATCATTTATACAGTGACACCGACTGTCGGACCTCAGTTGTAAAATCGTCGGGTCTGACAATACAATAGGTTAAACAAGGTCAAAGTAGAGAAAGATGGACAACCCATTGGATTTCACTCTAATGATAACAGAAGATCGAACAGGGACGATCGTTGATGCAGCGCGTCAATGCCAAAGATTCGATTTTATTTACATCAGAGGATCTGGTACAAAAAGTTCAAGACCCGCCAGGGACACTCGGGAATATTCTCAACATACTCTGAAGCCAGACCAAATAAGTATCATCAGAAAAAATTCTAAAATTCCAACCGTGATTCTATACATCTTTTAGTTTTTTACTCAAAGTAAATCCAATTTTACACAAATGTTGATTTCTCATGTCTTTTTGAACTGCCCGAGTACATGCAATTGCCGTGTTCCAATTTGCTTGCAAAATATGACGTTCGGTGATGAAGAGCGAAACGCGATATCAATTTTACGACAACAAAAGGCTTTGGCGCGAAAGTATTTTTAAGGAAATTTCCTGATAAAGGCTGGTCGCTTGGTGGATTGAGCAAACTTTTGCGCAAAATTGATTCAACTGGAAGTTGGAAATGGAAGACCAAGATCTGTGTGCACAAAAAATAGCATTACCGATGTTAGGGAGCTAGTACTTGGCCAAGAAAACCAACCACAAAGTCATCAAAGTCTTCTGTTCAAAAAACAGATCACCACTGAACTAACGGAAGCCAATAAACAGGCACGATTGCATCGCTCACGAATTCTTCTCAGAAGATATCCTGCAAACATGGTCCCATTCATCTGGTTTACTCATGAATAGTTGATCACTGTCTAGACTCCGGGGAACGCTCAAAATGATCGTGTTTACGCTCGGAGAGATATGAAAAAGCGGGGAAATTGATAATGAACGGTTGCTGCAATTAAAATCTCGGTTCAGCACGATCTTCATGGTTTCAGTTGATGTTTCAATTCTGGGACACATCAATTTTATTGAACCTGGAGATCAATAGGGGCTACTATATAGATGTTTTGCTGATGTAAAACCTCCTGCCTAATATTCGTCAATTTTCGGACTTGTTTGTGTTCCAGCAAGATGGTGCACCAGTACACACCGCTAAAAACACTGTTCTCCATGTGCACGAGATGTAACTAATATATTGGTCATCTTTGATTGGAATGAGTTTCGAGGTAGTATCGCCAGCCCCAACGTTTTTCTGTGTTGGTAGTACTGGAATTAATATGCAGCTAAAAGTCGTTGGCATTTTATAGTTAATGAAATACGGTTTATAAAAAATTTGCGTGAACAAGATAATTTTTTGCTACTTTCAATCACATTAAGGAATAATATACATGTCAATTTTAGACAATTTTGGAAAATTATGGTTTTCTAGTAGTAAAAAATCGAAAAGTTTTTGTACAATGCTCCAAACATCAACTTTTGAAGATCGAGCAAATATTTTTTCACAATACCATTTCTTTGAAATTAAAGCTATTTTCAATTCATTTTTTTTTTCTAAAAACATACTCATTATTATTATTTCTAAATGTACACATTTTATGGAGCAATGCGACCAACACAGAAATCACCACTTTTGCCATCAACGGTTTAATAAGCCGTTTTTATACTTTAGATATGCAATCAGAAATTTGAGAGAAGAAAAATCTGACCAGAGTGGGACTTGACCCTCAGTCTTTGACTTCCATGTCGATGCTCAAAATACTATCAGAGGGTCCACTGGATTGGTTTAAACCATAAAAACGTCACGTTTAACATTAACAGTCAAACAGTGATCAAGTTTAGCTTAGCTTATGTTAGGTTAACTTACATTTTCCTAATAAACACGCTCAGCACCATGGATTCATCACTTAATCCCAGAACTTCAGTCAAACGTCTGTATACCTAAATATAGAAAGAATATTGTAAATTTCAATTTTAAAATAACAGCTGCACTTCTGGTAACCTCTGAAGTTTCCCAATGTTTCGAAATATAGTTAACAAAAAAAGTATGGGAATAGTACGAAATGAATCGCTCACAAATCAATGGAACGACGATTTTGCGTTTAAAATAGATATTTTATGCTATCAATGCTGACATTGATTCTAATAACTTCATGCTTATGCGACGTTATGCCCTGGGATATTTTTTTTCCAATATTCTTGTAGAATCGAATTTATACATTCGTTGCTTGTAATAAAGCGTAGTCTTACATTCTGGTCCAATTTTCAAGTTACAGAAACAGAAGCAAATATATTTTAGACTGCGGTGCAACATATTCATATGCGATCTAACAGTCATGGTACCTTAACAAAAACTTAACTTTCTAACATAGTCGCAAGCCACAGCTCGGTCACATCCATGCTTTACCGTATTCAGTACTGCGTGTTGCGCAAGTAGAAATTGGCAAGTTTTCTTCGCCATGCAGAAAGCTCGCTTTTCGGCTTGATGACCTCAAATTTACTCTCATTTGAGAAAATAACGTTTTTCCATAATTCAAAAAATTTGTCTTTAGAATTACTAGCAATTAAAATGAATATGATTTCATGTTTGTTTCAATAATAAAGTATATCCTTTTTGGCCATTGTCCATTTAAGGTTGCATTGTGTTAAACATATGCATTGTGTCAAAATCTTCTCATCTCGAAGTTGAAGCAATGTGGAAACATTGGTGAAGATCCTTTTTTATTTTTTCAAGGCACATAAACCACCTGTTCTTCTTCTCTCACAGTTAACTTGCGCCACGTTCACATGATTCGGTTTTCGTGATGAATCGGAAATTTCGCCGAATATGTGCTAACCGGGTGCAATGTTCACACATCATACAGTTTTCAATTTTGCATGTTCTAATTTTCTATGTTAGACGTTCTTTTGATGACTTCTTGTCAATTTTACTTATGACTTTATATAACCATGATATTTACATTTCACGTACATTCTCTTAATATGAATATCTGCTATTACGCAATAGAAAGCCGTTAGCACTACGCTATCCAAATGTCACTTTGATTAGGAGTCATTAGAACTAAATTAACCTAACATGTAGTGAAAAAATACAATACCTTAGAGGTTTTTTGTACTTGATCGCCCACATAGATTTTCCGAAATTGCTCAAAAAACGAAAGCATGGCAAGTTCCAGTCGTTCGCAGCCCTCTTGCGACAACCGGGAATCTGTCAGATTCATCAACTGCAGCACCCTGTTTGAAACAATTGAGTTTGTTATTTATGATCATATACTAATGGAACTTAAAAAATTAGCAAAACCTGTTTAAAGCTGACCTGCAGACAAGTTCACCATCCATGGCGTCATGTTCATCATTACTGTTAAAAGACACTCTACCACCGATGGCTGCTCCAATAATATACGCCAGCCACGTTAGCCTTCCTAAAAATGATAAACTGACTAGTTATCAAAATTATAACTGGGAAAAAATGTGGAGGTTGTCAAACCAAAATCCCAATGACATGAAATAAAACTAGAAAATTTGCAAGGTAAAAATAATAATAAAAAAAAATCTACATAAAAAACACGACAATATTGTAAAATATTGTGGAAGCATTACTTCAGGGTTCCCCCAAAATTCAAATTTACAACTTCTCTGACCACCTTCATCAACAAAAAAATGCGAAAATATTGCATTTGTTAAAGTAAGGAATACAACAATTACTCCTTGTAATTCATTGATCAAATAATTAATGAATTAATAATGAATCCATTAATAATAATTA
Organism: Ophyiulus pilosus; assembly: GCA_033995625.1. Lineage (NCBI taxonomy): Eukaryota > Metazoa > Arthropoda > Diplopoda > Julida > Julidae > Ophyiulus > Ophyiulus pilosus. The sequence goes on along the minus strand of JAUJYV010003041.1, from coordinate 1,671 downwards.
TTAATTAATTAGACGACGATTAAGTAAAAACAAAAAAAATCCTATGGATGTTTATGGTTTTACAGTGTGGAATTTGGGATAGGTTAGACTTAGTTAGCTAGGTCAAGTTAGGTAATATATCACATCATCAATACCCCACATTATATTAATGCAAAGGCGATTATAAACTTATTCAAGTGAGTGTAATCCTTACTATATTTTGTGTAATAACCCAGTCCACAACGTTTTGGCTGTTAAAACTGCTTCTTAAGTTCTCATCTGGTGCTTCATTTGCTAGCATATTGTTATATCTTCATTTGAGGTTTTTATCAACCTCAAATTTTGTTGTTCAGTTTTCTCTTTAAAATCGTGCACATGACAAGATGCTATTTCCATTTTAGACAAAAAGCAAGACAATTGCTAGATAAAAATTGCGTTTTGTTTCACTTTTATATTTTTGATGCTGACAAATGGCTTTTTTTTTTACCACACTCCCATTAAAGTCATTCCTCCTGAGAAGAGTGTGCAGTCTCTGAACTATCACGCAGATGTTTTAATCGTGTTTTTTTGTCCACCTCTAAAAAGTATCAGAAAGTATTTTCGTTGAGCTCTTCCTGACTTTACTGATGATTCTATTATTTTTTTGTACCTCTCTATAATATGTTGAATGGTTAAATATCTTGATTTTTTGCATTAATTCAGCTATCTGCCAGATGGATTTTTCATTCTTATGGTGTGCTACTATCAGTTCATGTTCTTTTAAAGTTGAGTGGGCTCTCATTTCAAAAATACTCAAAAGTTAATTTCCACCAGAAATCATCACAATAGAATGATTTATAATAGCACCAAATTGTCAAATATTCTACAAATTGTTGCAATCGACTATCATGTCCGGCATACACACAAGTCAAAGGAAAGAGGAAGTAGAAGAATAAAGAGAGGAAGGAGCACGGTTGTGGCCGAGTTTGGTAGGAACTACCCCTGCTTTTTCCTGGAAACAACTGTGGACCCGAAGTAACAGACCTGGTCGGAATTCGAACCTGGGTCTCCCGATTGTCAGGCGGATAGTGTTACCACTAATCCACCTAGCTCGGTGATTGGCTATAGACATGCTGCAATGGGGCTTGCAGAAGTGCTGGGAAAAAGGAGATATAAACTTAAAAGCACAAAGTACACCGACAGTAACATTAATTGTTACAATGCACTATTAAAGTAAAAAATTAATTAAAACCTGAAAAAACGGATGAGAGACTAGGGTTTAAACCAGTATTCAGTTATAATCAAATAACATGGGTCTGTCAGTAACGTGTCTCAGCCAATAAGCAAATAAAACACGAGTTTTTGGCTGTAGGCTACTATTTATGGTTCATGCAAGCAGGATTCAACTTGCATTGTACCCAAATCATCATTATGTCAAAAGTGTTGTGCTTGTGTGGTGAAGTTAACTCCATTGGGAAGTACTCAAAAGTGTATAAGCCTGCGCAAGTTGCATTTCTGCACATGTCACAAAAACTTGTGGACATTGGCAGAGCTGCTTAAATCTAATGCCTATGCGCACCATAAGTGGGAGAAGGCAGATAGCCCAACTGCCCAAGTGAAAAGTTTGTTTGAGAACCCTTATACAGTGGAACCTCGCTTAACGAGCACCTCGCATAACGAGTGATTCGCATAACGAGCAATATAAATTTTTAA
>JAUJYV010003040.1:0-10966 GCA_033995625.1 Ophyiulus pilosus | reverse complement strand
CATTTTATACTTTTATAATACCCCAAAAATACCTTTATTGAAACTTATTTGAAACTTTATTGATACTTCACTTTTTTGTAAGGGAATCTATACATGTATTGCGATACTTTCATACAAAATAAATAATGTGTAACCTGTACTACATTTGATTAAAAACATTTACTTTGAATAATTTTTTTCTTTTGTAACCTTCAGCAGCATGATAAATACCGAATGACAAGTAACGCTTTAAAAATCTTTATGATTTTATGTTTTGTGTTTAATCTACAGAAAAATGTAGGTCGGTCGGTATAAGAGAAAAATACGAACACCTAAAGCAATGTTCAGTTTTGAACGAAAGAATGCCAAGTATTTTAATGCTGCTATTTATAATTGTGTGATGTGAAAGAAAAAAAAAATAAGGTAAAAAAGTGATTAAATCAAATAAAGTGCGTATGGCAAATGGGTCACCATTTTTTATAATTTGTGGTATTTTTTTCCCGAGTGAAAGTGGACGTGAAGCTCGAAATGAAAAACAAAAGATAAATAGCATGGGTTCAACCGAACCCAAATGTGAGTAGAAAACAAAATTAGCTACTTCGCTTATCCGAAATTCGGTGAAAATATAAACTTTTACATTACACTTCTTATTACATGTACCTTATGTTTTAATTTCTTATTAATATATAATGCTTTCCTATAAAAATAAAATAAAATTTTCGTAAAAAGGTTGGTTCCCTGATTGAACATTGAATTTTTGAAATTGTACAATTCCCCCGTTTATTTTCAATTGAATAATTAAACATAAGGCTCTGCATTAATGCCGTTATGAATGTTTCAAATTAATACCATAGGATGCAAAATAACATTCAACTTTAACCGCAATCGTCTTAAATAATATTTATATTAAATACAATTTAAATGATAGCACGAGCGTATATCACGGTACAGCATCGCGTATGCCGACCAAAAATTGCATCTTATTCGATTCCTCAGAGAATGTATTTGAAATCATCAATGCATATAGTACATGTCGGTGGCTTTAGTTGCCTATATTTCAGCCCATTATTGCCTTTTCCCAACCTATACAGCGTGGTTCTATATGGTTGTGACCCTAGGGATTTCAAGTAAACTGCCACTTGATTCTACTTTATTGCAACGTGTATAGCTGTAAAACAATCTCAGAAAGAATATCCTCAGAAGATGTATGCGTTCGGATAACTGCGTATAGCTATATATTTCAACAAAAGTATAAATGTGTTTGGTCCATCACTGCACGGTCAGGGAAAGTCAAATGGGATTTGCAGGTCACTTTCAGTATGGATCATACTTGCCCTTCTATTTAAATGCAAAACAGTTATCAAGAAATTGTCTTCACGGTCACGTGACCCTATGGAGACCCCAGATTTGGCGTATATATAAAAGTTCTCCCTAGCATAGACATAAATTTAATTCCGAAAGCTGACAAGTCCATATCTCACGAAGATTGCTGGTGCTCAGGTGAGTTTGTCACAATGTGTTACAAGCGTTTGTACAAGCTGTGAAATGCGGCTACCAGCTATTAATGAATTTCCTTTAGTTCCTTTAGTAACAGGGAACAGTTATAATTGCTGGAGAATAAATTAGGGAATCTTGTTTATCGCTATCATTGTTGTAACTTGTATATGCAATATAGACTTTAATATTCATCATTGTTGTTTATCTCATTGCAGTTCGTTGGCTAAAATATTTAATGAAAATGAAGCTTTTGATGTTGATTGGTAAGTTATCCTACTATTTTATTTCACTACATAAACCAAATTAACATAATGACCACCAACATACCATACCAATACGAGTCACAGCATGAATTTAATAATATTCTCATTACGTACGAAAATTAGCAAATCGCATAAATCGATAATAATTACATCCACAAAATGTCAAAAATGCAGTTATTAATTAAATGGTAGTTAAACAACAATGAAAATAGCTATAATGTAATTTCGTTTTGTCTTTTTGCAGTATCTGCGATTGCAGCTGTTGCTATCGCTGGTGTGGTGAGTATGAATACTCTACATAGAAAGGATGCGCAAATCTTGGAATATATAACATTTTTTGATAAAATTGTTTCAGTCCACAAAACAGCTTTACTTTGTTAAAATATTATGCTTGTCATTTATCCTTCATTGTATTCAATCGTACACTTCAGGATCTTTTTTAATTTTTCACAACAAAATCAAATATCTGAGGTTTTAAAATTTCACCTCATTTGTTAACTTTTCTAAACCGATTATTTAAATTCATATAAGCCACCATAGAAGAAATTTTGATCACGATGTTTGAACCGGTTTCCAGGTTAAACGTCAAGTTCAACCGAAACCCATTTACTACTATTTGCCAGCTGGAGCGGAACTAATTGTTGGACAATGGAAAAGCACTTTTAAGTGCGAAGATCGCATCTATGGATACTATGCCGATACTGACAATGACTGCAAAATATTTCACATATGTATTCCATATGAAGACGAGGAAGGAAACTCTGTTCCCGCAATGTACAGTTTCTTTTGCGGCAATCAAACTGTTTTTGACCAAGAAGCCCTTGTGTGTGATCATCAACAAGATGCATTGCCATGCTCTGAAGCAGAAGGATTTTACTCGGTTAATGAAAAATTTGGCCAAGTTGACCAACCATTCCGAGTTTAGCGTGAATCCAAGATTTCAAAAATATATAGATGATAAAATCAACTTAAATTTGTTCAAAAGCTTGATTAGTGCATTTTCATTATTACATTATTTCAATCATACTTGACATTTTAATTAACATATTTGCAGTGTAGAAGTTTTTCATTAACAATATCCATGTAAATACCATACTTGGTTAATCAAACCACTTGTTTACACAATGATACTACATGTTTGTAATATATTTGTGAACAGCAATTTTCTTCTTGTGTTTGATTGTCTTATTTAGTTATTCTTTTAAACCTGAATCGAACTTTAAAATTTCGAGCTAGTAGACTGTAAATCTGGACAAACAGGTTGTTCGCTTGTAAATAAAATTATTGTACTGTATTCTTGACTGTTTAATTAATATTTAGTAATTGCCTAACATATGCTTTCTTGTTTGTTTTTTTAATTCGCTTCTATGGCTTGCAAAGCGTTGCATCTGAAAGTTCATATAAAAACTGTTTTTTATTTCTTCAGAACTTCTCTTTTTCATTGCAACTCAATGAAATATTGATTGGAATAGATGACGAGAGCTATAATCAATTTTGCATTTGATTTAAAGACCAGTTAAGTAACCCAAATGTGAATGAATTTGGAAATTTTAACAATTACTCATCCATGCACTCACAGACGTACTTTGCCTATATCAAAAGCTAATGCTCAATATTTCACCATGCCCTTTATGACCATGATGCAATTATGTATTGATGATAGCATATTACATCTAATGACCACTCAGTAATGCTTGTAAACGATACCGACAATTTGGCACGAGATGACATCGCATGGCAATTACAGAACATCTTAAATGCCAATGGGTTGAGCAAGATGGATGAGGCAGAAGAGAATATGTGTGGTTTGTAAGTTTATACCCCTGCACTGCATTCAACTGGAAATATTGTGGAAAACCTCAGAAACCAACAAGCAGAACAGTTGTCCCAAATGCCAGGTCAAAGGCTACTACCAAGACGCCATCATCCAGTCAAGAAGTATTAGATCTTATTGCCACGTGGCAATCAAAATCGTATTATATATCCCGGAAAGCGTTTGTAAAGTTGAACGTCAATATAAATTATAACTTGACTGCCTCGACCTGAGAACATACCGGTATGATAATCAAACACCACATTTTCATCCGAGGTTGCCCATGACCATAACAAGGATGCGTTAAGGCCAAGATGTTAAAGGAGTAATATATGCTAAACACGTTTTATTTTGTGACGAATATACACAAGTTCTGTCAAAACTAAGATTTAGTATGCTGATACTGTTCTGTGTATACAAAGAAGCTGTAGTAAGCCTGGTTATCAATCACCAACACTGCCGAATCGAATTTATGCAGGCTTCTGTTGAAAATAAATGAGGTAAGCCACAAGGAAACATTTTGGTACAGTGCTGGAAATTGGCTATCATAAACAGGTTTACATGTTTCGGAATCGGGAAATTGGGCTTCTAAATGCTGCTATTATCACCTGACATGTGCCATGTAAATGGAAAGCAAAAAAATGTTTACAATTTTAACAAAAGCAGACGTTTTATCGGTTTTAATTCACCTGAAATAAAAAGTGTATTGTACCCGCAGCTATAGAATATTATCTGTACTACGAGCGATGTCAATTTTTGATAAATGCAATCAATGTTTTCCGGTTATATTCTATGAATTTATAAGTAGCTGTTATCGGTGATTACCTCCCTAATTTATCACCTATTCATTGACTTCTACGAATTTTAGTTTAGTTTACGAAGAACCTGCACAATATGTTCTGTTTTCTTTCATTTTCAAAGTTAATCTTGATAAATGCTGCTATACGTGTCCTGTCGTGTTGACTTTATACTAATTCACACATGAACGATTGCATACTTCCTCGTTAAAACACCGGCAAATTGTTAGCATAGTGCAGATATCGCCCTTGAATATGTTTTTTGAACATTCAATACCGGTATTTAATAAAATAGTGCCAGCATTTAATGGAAAACTTGATTATCATGTTATATCATTAGGTTAAGAAACTGTTCGGTAGGTTAGTTGAGTATAAAGTTCAAAGGCATAGATGGAAGGTTCAAGAGGTCTTAAAGGTTATAAAGGGCCATATGGGAATGCCATAGTCATAATATGGTACTCGTCACGGTGTTTGGTGTAAAATACCCAATATATTTTTCTATTGTTTAATAGATAGGGAGGAGCGCAGCCATGGACGATTTTTAGAGGAACTATCCCGGCATTTGTCTGGAAACCCGCAAAACCACAGTCAAGGTAGCCGACGCGGGTATTGAACCCGATACATCGTTCTCCTGTATAAACTATTGCATCATTCAGGCGTTAATCATAGAAACGCTTATGGGTTTGACTCGCCCTGTATAAACCATTTCCTGATATTCCAATAAAATCTCATGCTTACTACAATTGAGATGATTTAAGCTGAAGTAGTTTATGCATACAAAACTACAAAATGGAAATAATACAGACTCTGATTTGTGTATTGTCCCGTTTGAATGCCCTAAGGCAGTTCAATTGTCGTTAACACCAATATTTAACGAGAAACTAGTTTTTAAAAAAAAAGCATTCCTTTAAGCCGGTCCTAACAAATGTGTGCCTTCAAACAATAATTCTGATAAAAAAAATGCATAAAGCATGTCGTATAATTAGGCTAAAGAGTATGCGTGCTAACCTTTGCATTTGACTACTTCTTAAAATGCATAAAAAGGACACTTGATGCTATCAATTGTCCTAGAAATGCAAAACTTACCTTTTTGAATGTTGACTGTTAGACAAAGTTTAATGCGCAGAGTTGCTCATAAAAACAGTCCCATCTAAAAATAAAACGGGAGAAAATGTTATTTTTGCATCTGTTATTCCTATTTTTCAAATAAACATAATTTTCACATTATAATTGTATAATTTCATACTTAAACTTTCCTCACATAAAGCAACGGAACAGAAATAATGAATTCATAAATGTACATGTGCTTGGGACTTATGGAAAGTACATAATTATGCTTTTTAAATAAATTAGTAATTTTGACCCCTCATCCTTCCTGTTAATGTTGGATAATCATGCACTTATTCGTATTTCCCTTTCATCCACACGAGTAAGCTCTTTATTAAAAGCATCATTCTTCCTTCAATGCCCACACAGAAATTCAGTCCAAATAGTAATGCTTGCGGGAAATTTGTATGCATTAATGCAAAATTCTTGTAAAATATCTTGAGCATATTATAATATTTGTACATGGTGTCCCATTTACTAGGCGATAAACATTGATACTGATATTGACTGCATACATTTTATTTTATATAAATTACAAATTTTCGAGCACTCTATTTCAAATTAATGTTTATTGTTCCATCTACAACAGGTATAAATTCACGTTTACTGGTATAGTAAATTAATTACTCTATTATACTGTACATGTATACCGTTTCATTTAAAAGCGGTATCTTTTATCTATAGCCACAGGACTTTAGCTATTGAAGAATTTTCTAATGTAACTCCATTCTAATAGAGTATTTTTAAATGTTGTGCAAAAATTCTTAACAACAGAATCATAATTGAGCAGGCCTGAAACGTTTACCTAGTAAAACTAATTCATTTTCATGTATAAGGGCACGCTGACCTTTCCTAGCTTTTACACAATGCGAAATCCTTTGCAATACCACAGAGAGGTAGAAAAAATCAGAGAGTTATAACGATCATTGTCCTATTAATAATTGTCGTGACTTCCTTAATATCATAATTGAATGTGTGTTTTAAGCAGCATGATTGCAGTAGACAGTTGAAATGTGGTTTCGGAATTATAACTAACCACACGCAATTTGTAATCCAAATCGCCTCAAACAATAAAAAGATTAATAAATATGACTAAATGCATCACATGTTTTCAATTGAAAATCTGTTGATTTAAAAAATACCTTTATGACTTCGAATTCATGAAGTTACTCAAATTTTCAGCATTCTTTTCAGCAAATCATAAAAATATTTTTACAAAAAATCGTTTGTTATACAAAATATACTTGAAAAGGTCATACTTAGTATGGAAAACTGCGGCCTACACACACAAAAATACTCCTGAAGCCAAATATAAGATTGACACCGTGACCGCATAGGCGTAATTACCGTCCACAAGTATCAATTTCAGATTTCAATACCCATCCAACCGATTATTGGTGTGTATAATCTAATAATGGTGTGTAACAAAATAAAAATACTTAATTAGCTTAAAAATAATGAACGATTAAAAAGATTTTTATAACGAATATATAATTAAATTACATTATTAATCCAACCTGATAATTTTTTTTTAAAAATTCATTTTTATTTATAAATGATGAATTAATTTTTTTGGAAATTCTGCAAAAGCGTGATAAGTTAATCCCTAATACTACTTTGGTATCTACTGCAGATTGACTGCGCAAATATTAAAATCAGATTTTTTATAAACTTCAAAATTGTATTAAATAATCTGGTATCGATTGGAAGTCATCGTGAATAAGGATTCAGATTCAAAAAGTTAAGGACGATATAACAAGGCTGTCCCTTAATCCTTAATTCGACGTGAAGCACAAATACCAGCTCAAGACCAATAAGATGTCAAACAATCGAATATCGTTTCGAATTCAATTAGATCCAAGACATCTATACTAAATTTAACATGATTTTTAGGCTCAAAGATCAAAGAAAACCTTTCGTAAATCCTCAGTAATCCCCTTAAATCTTTGTTAGACGTAATTTATTTTGTTGTACAGCTTTTTTTAAATTAGTTATACTCCTCGCGTAGAAAACTCTTAATTAGCAGACTAGCACAGGTTGAAGCACTGAATGCAGAATAGTGACCTTTGACATATTTTAGCAAACAGCTGGCTACTGGCCTCCATGCCAATATCCACAGGATAGCATTAAGAATTACAAGATAGATGAAACGGGGAAAAAAAGAAGTTATACATGATAAATGAATTCAGCAGAAAGTCAGGCCAAACAGTTAATAAATTTCATAGGACAAAAATTTCGGACTGCGCTAATGGCTTCTAAATAAATACAAATAAAGGTGCGCAATTGCTCATTCCTACTAACTAGGAAAGAGGCTTTTTTTGGGTTCATAACCTACACCAGTTAAGGTGCATCTTACGAACTTGTTGTGCCACGTGTAAGTTTGAAAAGAGTGAAAGTGCCCGCTTGCCATACTTTCTAAACCAGGTGTAACATTTCGACCCACGTGATATTGATGACGCGTATAGAGAATGTCGGTAGGTGTCTGAATTTAAAGAGATTTATGGGTCAAACTGAGTACGTGCATTGCTCATCACTTTTACCTGAAATAGAAAAATATGAACTGTCTAGGACGTAATGATGAATGCTGCACGCATCAGCCCAAAACTCTCCACTTCTACCAATGGTAATTCTCCAAATCTATACTTAATCGGAAGGCTAACTCTAATTTGCATTGCTAATTTGCGAACACGTGACCATCAGGAGCATCTTTTTAGATGTATATAAGGCGAAGGAACTTTCAACACTTTCACTTTCAAACACAAGTTGTGGTTTAACAGTTTACTTGCTTAATTATACAGTTAGGTAAGTTGACATGACTTTTAAAACGCTAGCAACTTTTAGGTATTTTATCTTAGCCATATCAGCATTTTATACTAGAATGTGATTTACCAGTCTTTAATTTGCCATCGGCATATTACCTTAATGTACTATAGCTTATTTGAATCAATAGGATAATTTGTAATATTTTACTAAAAATATATAAGCAGAAATTAAGGATGTCCAAACAATCGAGGATGTTATAAATTGTCATCTAATAATATTATCGTTTCAGGTATATCGATAAGAATGAAGTTCGCAGTTTGCTGTGAGTATTCAAAACAATTAACAAATTAGTGAATTAGATTAGTTAATGCATATTATATTATTCCAATTTAGAATGTATGTTTTTGGGATTGTCAGTGTAGTCTACACTGACAATCCAAAAATTATATATTGCAGTTTAGCGTGGATTAATCTAATAAACATCAAATATTAAAATTGTCAAACTAATGTTTTTATGTTTTTTACATGTTTCAGTTGCCGTTGTTTTCTCCGTTACTTTCGCCTCTGTGGTAAGTAGGTTCTGTAATATTGAACAAACACCATACTAACTGAATTCAGAGTTTCACAGAATAGAGATTTTCTTGTAAATCAACTCATTTATTATGGAATAAAACGGAATTTGGGGATTCAGTATTTTTAAGCAATTCCAAAATTAGAAAACTGAAATTTCTAGAATTTTGATAATTAAAACACGAATAACAATAAAGTTTATAATTGATTTGGACTTAAGTAGAAGAGCTCATTAAGAGCATGAACTGATAGACAGCACATTCACACTTCCACCATAATGACTTTTCAGGTCAGACGTCAGGCCCCTGAGGAAGCAGCAGCCAGACAGGCACAGCCTCCTCCACCTCCAACCAGTCAAGGAGTGTATGTCCTTCCAGATGGCGCTGAATTAGTAGTGGGTAGCATCAAAGGAGGATTTAGCTGCGCCGACAAAATCTATGGCTATTATGCCGATACGGCCAATGAGTACGTGTCATTTTTATATGTCCTAAAAATGTAAATGTTCCGTTTACCAATATCGCATTTCTCTCCACTACTTTAGTTGCAAGCTGTTCCATATCTGCGTGCCCACGCAAGATGCTGAAGGCAATCAACAACCCGTGTTGTACAGCTTTTTCTGCGGTAACCAGACCGTGTTTGACCAACAGTACCTCGTTTGCGCATCTTTGGATTCTGCCACCCCTTGCTCAGAGGCCCTTAACTTCTACAGCGTCAACGACAATTTCGGCAGAACCGATGTTCCGTTCTTACCCGACAGAACATAAATTTTGAAATTGCACGAATATCATTCAAAATACGGATACTGGAACCACCCACGCTTTGCCTATGCATTCGTAATATAACAAGACCAAATTGGGATGATGCATTTCTATGACGTGCTCAGTTCCAACCAATGACCATTACCGGAACATCTCGTATAGGTAATGCTGGTCAACACGCTCTGCAACCTACTTTGCTATATGTTTGTATTTATGTTCTGCAGCTGTATATAATGCTCGTGCTTTCGATAAAAGGGGCAGGATGTTCAACACATTAACGCGAATGCTGTCGGCAAGCTTAATCATGTAAATGCCAATAAGAGTCGTATTACTCAAACGAAACTGTTCGTTTTGTAAATATCCAACAATATATCAATAAAATTACGTCGTATTGAATTTCATTTGTATCATTCATCTTTAATCAGCGTCTTAAAAGAAAACGCTAATCAAATCAAAACAATAATTGTCCAATAAGTTAGCCACTTTTTATTGTACTAATAAGAAATAGCAATTTTTATTTCCAGTGACATGTAGGAAGTGCACAAAATAATGCAAGTACAGAACGTGATACAAATACCAGGATAGCTAAAATACTTTTTGAGTTCAATCAATATAGCCTCAATGCCATTTGCAATTAGTGTCACCATAATCTCTAAGCAACTCTACCATCACTAAAGCAGTATGACGATGTGCATCTCCTAGCCTAGAGCAACGTTTCTCAACCTTTTTTGGGGCTTTATTGGTCTTGGATCTACTAAACCTATACTGGTGCATCATTAAAGATTATCTCTATGAAATAAAGCAACAAAAAAATTAAGGCCTGAACTTTAGTATGAAGAAGATAAACTTTTATTCATAAACACGTTATTTCAATACAAAATTTTCGAATATTCCACCAAATTTACGTGACAAACTTGGTGGCTGTTGACGCCACTGCCTTAAAGACAATTCAGCAATAAGTATATTTTCATTATTATTTAACATATAGAAATATATAACCGTAAAATGTTTTACAATTATATATATACATCCCATGTATAATTTCATATCTGTTTTTATACTCTTCCACATTTTGATCAAATTTCATTCATTTTAATACAATTTTTATGCTGCATAAACATAGAAAATTCGGTAATCTTTGAGTTTGCAGATTGGCCCCTGCAAACAAGCAAAAAAGCAAATCCAACATGTTATGCGTGTTTGCCGCCATTCAGGGGCACATTCCTTGCACGATTGTTCACATATTGATTATTATAAGCTTTTTATAGCATGCTTCTATAACTACATTGCAGTCAAATTGGAGTTTAATTAACCCCAATTAATAAAACACCAAATGAATTTTAAAAAATATATACAGTGGATTCCGCTTTATCTGGACACCGGTTAATCTGGGCAGCCATTTATTAGGGCCAAATTGTC